>BGNK01002624.1:0-19478 GCA_003297005.1 Symbiodinium sp. clade A Y106
TCTAAGACCCTAAGCGTCAAGCCATGTGACAGTTGCTGTTTGTGTGTTTTTGTTGTCGGGGGCTTCGAGTGGTTTGTGGGGTTGGGTTTAAGGGGGGTTTGGGGGGGGGGGGGGGGGGGGGCGTTACGGTTCAGGAGCTTGAATCCCAGGCTGGGCCCTCCCTACTCAATCAAGATGACCATGAATATAGGGGCCCTAATAATTCCCTCTACTATTTGGGGTGGTTCCTTATTGTAAGTATAAAATAATGGGCCCCAAAAGCCTATTCTAATTATTATAAGGCTCCTATAGTATCCGAAGACGCCAGCACGAAAGTGCAAGCAGCAAAACTGCAAGCAACAAAACTGACCGAATCCACCCCAAACGCATCAAGGTTTAGTTTGTTCGGTTCTGCTTCAGACGGATCACAGCGCCACGTCCGAACAAAAAAACAGCATCAACTAGCCTCGGCCGCGGCCACTGTGCAAATGCCACCCTAATCGCGAAGGACGTTTATTTAGCTGCCAAACCCTAAACCCTAAACCTTAAGCCATTCTCTTCTTATGGTCAGGAATCAGAGTCCCAAGCAACCCTCGTCTGACTGGTAATACTGAACCCTAGATTTTGGAGGCTATACGTCTTGCAGCAGCAGTGATTAAGGGGTCCATGCCGCACCCCTTAACTCAGGAATGTTCCAATACATCTTATCAGGGTTCCTACGACAATTTTGCAGATTTCTTGGTTCAATTTTTGGAGTCTCTAGGGGCTCGGCAGCTCAGGCATTGGACCTTACATTACGGCCTCCATCGTTATCCAGCTGCTTCGTTTGCATGGATTGGTGTGGTCGCTGCGGCCTTGCTACGCTGATGTTTGTGACACCTTTGCCCAACATACAGATGCAGAATATCAAAGTCTGAGTAGCATCTTCCCCATTTATGCCTAGTATTAACAAAAAGTTCCAGATTTCTGCTCTAATTCTGCAAACCTCTATATTGCTTGAAGCTCTTAAACCCCTGGGCATCGCAAGTCTGCTATATAAGCATACTCGGCCCAAAGTGGGGTACTTTGAATCCTGTATCATGTATCATGGATCATGTATGTACCATGGATCATATATCTTGGAGCCATGAATTAGCATATTTGCGACGGGTGCAAGATGGAATGCAGACCTATTATCCCAATCGTTTCCACATCATAAATTTGAAGCGATTGAGACCAGTGTGTGCAAATAAGTTCATAAGGCCCACGAAATGAACAACGGTGAACATTTGGGTTTTCAATATTGCAGGAGGAAAACCATTAGCACAAATCAAAACCTCATGAATTTTCCAAATATGGCTGCTCAGGTCAGCCCCTGTCTTCGGATTAGATGGCTGAATAGTAGTTGGGGATGTCCGGTCACGAGGTAGCCTGCAACCCTAAAAAAAATTAACAAACTGCCCAGCAAACAAGCGCACACCCACAGAGATTTCAGAAAGCACGACTCTTCAAACCCACCAAAAGCAAAACTGACAAAACAATCTTGGACACGATCAGTCGCATGCACAACGAACGCTAGGATTTCAGCATGTAGACAGCATTCAGCCAGTATCGTATAAAGCCCTGTCCCAACGCGTACAATATGCCTTATGCATTTTTGGGCATAGGCTAAAATTCAGTTCTGCTTAATGGCATTTCACTGGGCTGTATATGTTGCTACTTTCGTCTGCAAAAGTAGGTTCTTGTTTACAATCCTTATCGCCCATGGGCTCCCACCCCATCAATCCATGCTTTTGCAAGTCTGAGCGTGAAAGCGCTCGTGAAGCAAATAGATCAACAACGAGCCCGAATTCAATGCCGATGACTCCAAACATATCCAAAGAGCTGTTTTTTCATTGGTGAGCCCGATACGAGGGAACCAGATTGTTCTTCCGGTTGTGTGTCTGAAGGAACGCGTGCAGTCGAAACCTCACTTACTGTGAAACTTCATTAAAAATGGAATCTGGGTCTTCACCTGTGCATGACTGTTCTGTGCAAATACAAACTGAAAAGATACCCGCTACCTAAGTAGCCCAAAAACCGCTAGCAGAAGAAAGGGGGGGACAATTTTTTCAACATTGTTAGGTGGATGCAAGCACTAGGGCCAAAGCCTGAATCAGGTTCTTCCGAATGGCAAGAATTCAAGAGTTTTGGCTACCCCGATACTCAAACGCACTCACACAATTTCTTCGAATTGTGGGGGAAACTTATGTTTTGACACCCGCCGAGCCGTCAATTCATCACGAATGAAAAACAACGGATGCCACATGCTATGCTCAGATGCATGTGCATGCACCCAAAAATGCCTGGCACATGCAAGCATGCGCATATGTATATATATATATATATATATATATATATATATATATATATANACATGCAAGCATGCGCATATGTATATATATATATATATATATATATATATATATATATATATACACTGCGCACACACATGCAAGTATATGCATGTGGACGACTTATGTACACTTTTTTTGGTGTCAGCGTGTGCGTGCGTGGGGTGTGCGTTGGTTGTTGTATGGGTCCTATATGTAATGCCAATTTAACATCTGCAAATTCGTGTGGGACCCTCCCTGCAATGGCAACAAAATCGCACCAAAGTTTACAATTCATATTCACCATCGGCTCAATCCTCGGAAATCAGGGCTGAGAGTGTGTGACTTTGCACCTTGCGGTCAACCCTATGTTTACGCATGAGAGAATTCGGCCGCTGGGCCAGCGATCCAGCGCGTGATTCCGCGAGATCTGGCGTGAAATCCGGAATGAAAGTATGGCCTGAGAGATCTGAGAGCACACTTGCGTGAAACAGCGTGAAATCGCGTGATTTGGCGTGAAATCCGGAACGAAAGTATGCTTATATAGCATACTCCCGCGAAAAAGCGTGAAATCGCGTGATTTTGCGTGAAATCCGGTTGTAGCCCTCGATGGCTTCGATTCTCAACCCCGGAGGTCGCGCAAAGCCACTCGGAAGCTATCCCATACTTCACTCCGACATGAGCTTTGTAGTTTTCACGCTATTACTCACCAAAAATGTCGCAATGTCACGTGCTTTATCGCTGCCTTGGGCGCCTTAAACTTAAATTGTCCATAAGTTTCGAGGGTGCATAATCATGTTGCACTTGGACTCAGAAAGAATTTTGAGGGCTGAGGCTTGAGAGCTGAAGCCCCTTCGCTTGAGGAGAATTTGGTCTAGCTGCCAGCGTGCGGTGATTCAATTCACTTTTGACGCGAATGGTCGTGGAAGTTTGAAGCAGAAAACGCGATAGCCGCACTAATATTAGCAATTATCGTCGTCGTAGTAGTACTAGTACAGTAGCCGATACCAGCAGTATCAATAGTATTGGTTCTAGTATAGCTGCGGTTCTCGCAACCGTCGAAGCTTTGCATTAATTGTTCGGGACTGGCAATACGGCAAGCTGTGAAATCTCACCCAAATCGGCCTTACAGGACTAAGTTTTGCCCAACGAAACCAAGAATGTCTGGACAAAAACCCGAGTGCAGCTAGACGAAGCCAAAAGTTTATAATGTAGCCAAAAAAGCCAGCATTTGATCGGCTATTCTACAAATCATACACCGGCGTTAGGATTTGGACAAAACAAAACTTGACGACATGAAAACCATCTATATGCACGAAACTACAGGTTGGGCTGCGTAGCGCAAAGAAGCTAAGATGGACAAAGCGCTCAACAACATCTGTAATGATATTTCCGGCGATTGAGCACCTTGTTTTACAACCAAGGGCGTTAAATGAAAAATAATCACACCGATAAAACGCCAAACGTATTTCGAACAGCAATCCGGGAATGTGTTGAGTTTTTTATGGGCGTATGCCAATAGGGGTAGGGCGATCATAGGCCTAAATGAACTCAAAGCAGACGTAGAAATGAACTCAAAACAAACATACTCCGAACAAGCACAAACTTCTGATGGCAACGAGAAACCTTTCAATCCCAGGCACTAAAAACCCTCGCGAAGCGTAAACTTTGAAGCCTTCAAACCTTAAAGCCGCGGGCCCTGAAATTGAAATGCTGAAGCCATGGAACAATGCTAAACCCACAAACCTAAACTTCCAATCAACCAACTCTGAAAACATAAAGAGGCGAGAGAAGACACAGGGAACAGATCATGAGGACATGTTTTCTTTATGATTGTGGTTCAAACTGCTCGAGCCGACGGCTGTCAAGTAGATCTTGGCAAACCGAGAACTCTAAAACGACATCGTTTGGCAAACCGAAACCCTGACAGGAGAAAGTGGGGAACAAACCCCAGACCCTGAATTGAAACGCTCGCTCCTGGAACTACATACGCGCAGCATCGCAGGCCTCACCAAAACGAAAAGAAGAGGAGAGGTTCATAATTTTGGCTCCCAACCCGGCTCAGACCCAACACTTCCCCATCTGCCCGGTCTGATTTTGCTGAGTTGATGTGAGTTTCACCGGATAAACGCTCCCGGTTGGCCCGGGTTTGCACCAAAATGCAGGACATATGCCACCACGATACGGCATATATATGGTATGTATCATGTATCATGGAACATGTATCATGTACCACCAAATACCAAGTATGCTCCAGGAGCCAACTCGGCCGAGTATGCTTATATAGCATACTCGGATGTGCAGGGAACCTGCAATGCTAAGCTCTGAACTTCAGAAGAACCAGCAGTTTTTGCCAACAGCCAGCCTTCGAATCTAATAATCTATCTCTAATTAACTTTGGTGATGGAAGAATTAGTAGAACTGGGATCTTATGCCCCTGTAAGATCCATTTCATTATAGCAATAATGACCAAAACAAACAACTTGTAACTATTAAGGCCCTTATATCCAACCTTGTACCGCTATAACAGCTTAAAAAACCAATAATCAGCCCTGCAAGCTCTAGCAGGCCCTGTTCTGATTATCAAAGCCCCTTACATAAATCGCCCTCCTAAATTTTAGCTTTCCAGAGGCCCTACAGCCCAGCGTCTCGGAACTCTGATAACCCTTGCTGAGGGTCTCAGAGTTTAGGGTTAAGGTCTCTTGAACTTGAATGTTACAAAGTCGAACTTAGTATCTAGCCCTCAAGGTCCAACGTTCAAGTTGAAGCACTCACCTCTGAGCCCTTACTGTAGGGGCCTGAATAATTAGAATGGGGTTTTGGAGGTTCCTTATTTTCACCATTGTATAATATACCCCCAAACCCTACTCTAATTATTCATGCCCCTACATTTCCCCTGAACCCTAAACCCTAAACCCTCACCCTTCACTCAGCCCATTCTCTCGTGAACTCTGAACTCTAGCCTGGAGTGAAGCACCCTAGATCTGAATCCCATGAAACCTTAACCAAGCCCTAAACCCTAAAGTCTTGAATTTCTGACTCAACCCTAAACCCTGAACCCTATGAAACTTTAACTAAGCCCTAAACCCTAAAGTTTTCAAGCTCTGGTGCAACCCTAAGCCCTGAAGAGAAAGCTTGAAAATCCTGACAACCATCAACCCCCAAAGACTAAGAGCTCTCATTAAAACCTAATTAATGAGACCTCAAAACCTATCAATCCCTTAAGAGCTCTAATAAAGCCCTATTTTAAACCCGAAACCTAAGGGTCCAAGTACCTAATAATCATATACTCTCTTAAATATTGAGCTACATAACTACTATCCTAAACCTAAGTACCTAATTATTGGGTCCTTTGGACCCTTAGGGTAAACCCTGAAGAGAAGAGGAAGCTTCAGGATCCTCACAAGCATCTAACTAAGCCCTTGATATACCGGGCTTTGGAGTACCATACTTTCATACTTTTTCGGGACCTGGTACTCAAAGGGGACCATTATGTTTAGGGTTTAGGGTTTTAGGGTTTAGGGTTGAGGGTTTAAATAAGAGACGTTTTTTCTCCCTGGTTACCTCAAAGCCCAGTATAACCGCAAACCCTAAACCCTAAACCCTAAACCCTAAACCGCAAAACCTGAAGAGGAAGCCTAAAGATCCTGAAGGGTTCAGGGTTGGGGCTTCAACGTAAAGTTTAGGGTTTAGGGTTCAGGGTTTAGGGTTTAGGTTTTAGGGTTTTAGGGTTTAGGGTTTAGGGTTCAGGGTTTAGGGTTTAGGGTTTAAAATTGGCAACAAACCGGGCAGGGCTGCGCCTAAGGATCTTGACAACCATCACGCCCTCTCTGAAAGCACTAGCTGCCGGCGAGGAGGGCGCCACTCGCCTTCAAGGGAGTTTCGGGGATTCAGGTTTTGGGTTTAGGGGTCTAGGTTCTAGGGTTTAGGGGTTATTGTTCTCGGGTTTAGGATTTAGGAGTTATTGTTCTAGGGTTTAGGATTTAGGAGTAATTGTTCTAGGGTTTAGGGTTTAGGGGTTATTGTTCTAGGGTTTAGGGTTCTAGGGTTCAGGGGTTATTGTTCTGGGGTCTGGGATTTCGGGTTTAGGGGTTAGGGTTTAGGGTTTTGGTTTAGGGTTTAGGATTTCGGGTTTAGGGGTTAGGGTTTAGGCAGATGGAGGGTCATGGGATCTGTGAATCTGCCTTTAGTCTGCATTGGAGTTCCTTTTCCTTTTTTTTGGCTAGGACTCTACAAAATGATAAAAAGAGGAGCTACAGTGGTTTAGGGTTACTTAGAGGATCATGGGACTTAGTAACTAGGGTTATAATTCAGGTAACTATACTTATAACTACTTATAACCCCAGTTAAGGTGCTTATAACCATACTTACTAAGTCCCATGATCCTCCAAGTAGGGGACTGTCTGCAGGTAGGGCAGCTTCAAGTGCCAAGGAAGCCGGACGTGAGAAGTACAAGAACTACACGAAGACCCTCGCTGGCATTCTTTCGCGTACTTTTCGGGGTTTAAAGTTTAAGGCTAGTTCAGGGTGTATGGTGTGGGTTTCACGTACAGTTTTGGGGGTTTAACGTTATAGGGTTGTGGGTTAAAGATGTAGAGCTTAAGATAGCTTAGGGTTTGCGGAGTGTGTGGGGTTCGTATGGATATTGTTGTACCTTACTATTGCTACTTCAAGCCTTCACCTTCCTATTGTCCTCACCTGATGATTGTATTTGTGAGGTGCTGGGTTGGGTGGCAGATGTTTAAGGCTTGGTGTCAGGGGATTTAGGGTTTGGGGCTTGGGAGTTGCTAGCTGCTCGCAGGGTGGTTAGTAGGGATGGACCCCTTTACCTTTGGCCTTTGAATGGCCCTGTCATCCCAATCATACACCCCCTCATGCAGTATTTCGGCCGGCATAAACCCTAATCACCTAATCATGCCTGTTTTCCAATGTCTCTCCAGTAATAATTTCTGCCCATGGTCCCTGTCTGATGGTGCTATTTCATATGCCCCACAAGAAACTGAAATCGTTTGGGCCCTATAGTACTCTCGAGTTCAACCTGACAAAGACACGGCTCAGAGTTGGGCGTTACAGTTGAGATTTTTCCTGCCCTACACTACTTCACAACAAACGCCATTCGGGGCTTGCATTACATCGCTGCATCTGCCAGGATCGCTGCCTTCCTCTTTGCTCTGGTCCAGGGCTTCGGCACCACTGGCAACGGTTTAGGAGGATCCAGGCTCTATTCTTCGTCTATGGCGTTCCGTACGGCGGGAGTTTCGAAATGCGGTTTGCGGGACGTGGTGATTTTGACAGGGGGCTTCTCCTGATGAACCCTTGGACAAACCATGATTCTCACGGTGTCGATCGTGTTTCATGAATGTCTTGCAGGTTTGCTGCATGTGGCGTGTAGATAGTCACAACTCCGAACTCTCATTGTAGGGCTCGGCGCAGTGTCTCGGGCTTGGGGCGGCAGCTTGAACTTTGGGTTGACGGGTTTAGAGCCTATAGAGTTAGACCTCAAAGACTTTAAGGTTTAGAGTCCCTAGGTAGCAGGATTGGGAGCTCTTGAAAGCCCATCTCTTCAACGGTAAGCTCTGAAACTCGCAACGCTAAGCCCTGAACCTGAATCTCATCAGATCCGACAGCATGAGCGGCTGCTCCTCATTCCCTCTACCCTGCCCATCCCTGTCCCCTATCCCCTCAACCCCAAGCCTAAGCCCGAAACCCTGAACCCTGAAACCTTAAACCGTGGAAACATAGCCCTAAAGCCCTAAACGCCTAAACCCTATAACCCTACGCCCCTAGATTCTTACTCCTAAGCCTTTAGGGTTTAGGGTGTAGGGTTTACTTACACCGAAAATCCTGAACCCCAAATCGTTTGCACCGCCAGGTCAGTCCACCCTGCTCGCCCCTTTTGTTTTCGACAATGGCCCAGCCTGGGCCTTTGTTGTGGGTTGGGTTTAGGGTTTAGGGTGTAGGGTTCCTTAGGAGTTATTCGTCATCTTTGTCATAAATGACCGGGCTTGTTAATCTTTTAATTTAGCCTGTGTCTCAGGGGCTTGTACCACAAGGGAAATATGATTCTCAGGCCAACCTCATAATGGCTCATGAAAAGAGAATGGTATGCCTTTTGTTTATCCCTCCAAATGCATATAAATCCCTCAGCAAATCCCCAAAAGGGCCCTGTACCGAGACCCGTAGAATGTAGTGCTCGGTTTTCGGTCGAGAGCTTACTGTATGGTTGCGGTCTTGTACTAAGAAAACAGGGCAACCATAAGAAAAGGGCGCTGCAGTATCGTGTCTAGGTAAAAGCCCTATACTAGGTTCCCCAGTAGGACCCTTTTACCCTTTTTCTTTTGGGGTTCCCTTATTGAGCCAAATAGCAGCAAAAGGGGTACCCTTATTCTTAAGGGGCTACTTGGAGGATCATGGGACTTAGTAAGTATGGTGAAAATCACCTTAACTGGGGTTATAAGTGCATATAAGTATAGTTACCTTAATTAAAACCCTAGTTACTAAGTCCCATGATCCTCTAAGTACTCACGAACCTCGAGGATCCTTGCTGAAAAGAGCACACCGCAGGTCTGGGCAGCTCAGATCACGCTTCAGTTCGCGGTTGGCAACCTGATGCATGGAGACTTTGGGCTACGCTTACCTGGGCCCTAAGGAACCTGCATTGTTGTAGGGTTCCTTATTGTGATTTCCTTATTTATATAAGTCCTGAAAAAGGTAGGTTATTTGGGCTACGCCTAGGGTTTTCCGAGTTTAGACTTGAGAGGTTTGGGGGTTGAGGGGTTGCTTGGTTTTCAATGCGGTCCTTGCTTCATCGATTCAGTTTAGGGTTTAGAATTTAGGTGTTCGTAGCTGGTGATCAATCATGTCTGCATCGCTATAGTGGCAGAAGTCCGCACTCGCTTGTTCAGGGCATTGGTTTTTATCTGGGAACCCGATGACCCCTACAACGGCCCATACAGCCGTTATAACACCGTTACAAATCGCTGAGTCCGACATGTGACATGTCAGGGGTTTAGAGTTAAGGGGGGGGTTCGTTTCGGGTAGGAGGTTTTAAGGTTTGGGGGTTTTGGAGTTGAGGGTACTTAGGCTGTTTTGGGTATAGGGGGTTTCAGGATTTCACGTATGTTCAGGGTTAGAAAGCACTGCAAAGGTAGCATGACGACCCTCTTCATTGCTGACCAGATCACGGAGCAGAAGTGCCCTGTCAGCAAGCTGTGATGGGGGTGAAGGGTTCGGGGGGAAAGGAGGTTTAGGGTTTTGGAGGGAATGGCGGAGTTTCGCTATGTCCGCTATGTCAACTCCTATACCACATTGGGAGGTTCCCTAAGCCGTAAACCCCAAGCCCTACACAGCCCTAAACCCAAAACCCTAAACTCCAAACCCTGGTTCTCCTCTATACCCTACTTGGAGGATCATGGGACTTAGTAAGTCCTCTAAGTACTTTTTTCGAAACGTTAAGCCTTGAACTGTGGTTCGCTTACCATATGTGGGGAGGTTATTCGAGGAAGCATCCTGCGTAGCGACCTTTGTCTCGACGACGGTGATGGTGACTGTCTGCTGATGTCTGTTGACGGAGATGGATTTAGGGCAGTTGAGGTTTAGGGTTTACTGTCTAATGCCGCTGCTGTTGCTGCTGCTGCTTGTGATGAAGAAGAAGATGGTAATGGTCATAACGACAGAATGATTCTGAGGATGGTGTTGTTGTTATTGTTCAGAAGGAAGATTGCTCAGGCCCCGATTCGAGATGATAAACATTGTGATTTTACGATGATGACGACTACGATGGCCATGACGCAACTACCGCGAGCGATGCTAGCGGCCATTTGCATTCCGATCTTTCAACATGAGTTTGTGTTTAATGTGAAACCCGTGATGATGAACATGGCATTCTTTCATGGCCTCAGTTTTCGGATCCCTCCTTGGACCTCCTTTGTAGAATTCCTTCCGACAAAATTCATGAGGCAGGCACCCTCCCTAAACTGGAAGCCTCAAACCTTAAACCCTAAGCCTAGCACTCTAATTCAAGCACCCTAAACCTATAGAAGCCACCATGGAGCTGGGCAAAATCAGTAGGCATCTAATCAATCACATCCCCTTTTACCAACTTACTAGTTATCGCCGCTATGGTAGAATAGTCCCCAAAGATTTATCCTATACTATTTGATAGTATCATATACCCTCCCATTTACAGTTCTGACTATGAAATCATGGTATCATATGGGAGTTTCCGAAAATAGGGGACCCTAATATAGTACCCTAAATAGTAGGATCCTTATGAAAAGGATCCCCAAAACAAGGCACCCCTAATTTTCGGAAACCCTCATATACACACCAAACCCGGGCCTCATTGCATAGGCTAGTTGCCGTTCACAGGAATCCTAAACTCTACCTTAACACCGAATAACCTACGTTTTTAAGGACTTATATGAGGAAATCATAATGAGGAACCCTAAAAAGGTAAGTATGGGCCCTTAGCCCTTAAAAAGGGACTTTAAAGGATACAAATAGGGTATATATTCGGTATATAAGGATCCCAGGCTGAAGGGCCCATACTAGGGGCCCATGGTTTCATCCTGAGATAGACCCTAAACCCTAACCGTAGATCCCGTGGGGAGAATCCCATTTAAGCCTACACAGGCTTGGCAACGGCGCATCTTTGCTGGTTTTCAGCAGTGGCACAGCTGAAATCAAGGTTTAGGATTTACTTATGGCCACAAAAACCGACCTTTTTCGAGAATTAAAACATATGTAAAAGACATGGTAAGAGGCAGGGGGTTCCGGCTACGGGCAGGGCTTGGGGCGGGACCGGTTTCAATTGACAGCGGTTTGGGGGTCCGAGCTCGATAGGTTTCTGACGATCCCGACTGTTCCATGAGTCATATAGGGGCCTTAGTAATTACCTCTACTGTTTTGGGGGGTTCCTTATTATATTTATAGTATGATATACCCCCCGAGACCCTAGTCTAATGATTAAGGCTCCTACCATACCGAAGGCAGGCTTCCGTTTCTGAACCCTGAGCGCCCTGCAACATTACGGTCTTCAGAACTGCATAACCCGCAACGAGAAGGGCCTTCGGATATGGCGAAGTATAGATCCTCGTTATGTTGAGCTTCCTTTTCAAAGCTGTTAGAAGGATACTACAATGCTTGTAACCTCAAGCTCTGTGGCATTGCCCAGAGCCTCCAAAACCCCTTAATTAAGGAATGTACCCGAAATTCTCATAGGAACCCAAATTAGATTTAAGGAATATTCCTTAATTAAGGAGTTTTGGAGGCTCTGGGTGAACATTCCGAGGCATCGTGGCCAACCTGCCGCGGACGTTGGCCTCCACTGCGGCGAAGGTGGGCCCCTCTACTTAGAGGATCATGGGACTTAGTAACTAGGGTTATAATTAAGGTAACTATACTTATATCGACTTATTATAACCCCAGTTAAGGTGCTTATAACCATACTTACTAATTAAGTCCCATGATCCTCCAAGTACCCTGAAGACTCCTGGTCGTGTGCGGAGGTCGCAACCCCAAGTCTACCCAGAGCCTCCAAAACCCCTTAATTAAGGAATATACCTTAAATCTAATTAGGGTTCCTATTATATTTTAAGGTATATTGCTTAATTAAGGGGTTTTGGAGGCTCTGAGTACGTACTGCCGCATCACAAGCCTTGTCTACTTATAGCCTCAATGAAGGTATACTTATAGCCCTACTTACAGGATCATGGGACTTAGTAACTAGGGTTATATTTTTAAGGTAACTATACTTATAACTACTTATAACCCCAGTTAAGGTGCCTATAGCCATACTTACTCAGTCCCATGATCCTCCAAGTACTTACAAAGTCCCATCAGCGGAGTCCTGGAGGCCGCCGACCAGGAGACTGGACAAATTGCCGTCGCCGTTTTCTCTGCGACTTTGCCTCTCGGCCTGTCCGGACTTGTAGTGGCTTAAGTGGCTCATGGGATTTAGGGTCTAGGGTTTAGGGCTCTTAGGGCTTGAGGGCTCTTAGAGTTTAGAGGTCCTTAGGGTTCAGGAGTTTCAGGTTTAGGGTTGGTTTGGGGATGTTTGGGGTTTAGGGCTCTGAGGGTTTATGGTTGGTTTAGGGTTTAGGGTCGGTTTAGGGTTTAGGGTTTGGGGCTCAGGGTTTAGGGTTCATGGTTCAGGGTTTAGAGTTAATTTCTGTGCTCGAAGACCCGGAGACTCGTGATGGTCCAAGTGGAAGACTCACTGGCAATTGTTTCACCTCCCTGAGACGGCTTTAGAGGTCGGAATTGTTTTAATCTGTCATTAGTTGTTCCTATATTCCGTAGATATTTCCCCCTCTTCCAAATACCACAAAAGGGTTTAGGCCTCATATTCCTTATACATTTCCTCTGTGGTACGTACCACAAGGGCTGAGGATTATGATATTCAGGCTGCGTTTAGGGTTCAAGATGCAGGGCTAGGGGGGTGCCGCAGTGCGCCGAGGCTGATCACAATCCTGGGCCTCGTGCAGCATGCCTGCAATGGTTGAAAGCATACAGTAAACCCCATAAAGTTGGGAACCGGATTAAGGCCAAATAGTGCTGGGATTCCCTATACATTACTCTTAAGGATTGAGGGGTATGGGGTTTAAAAACTTTTGGGCTTCTACTGTAATCGATCCCAGAAGGTGCACAGATACTACCATGATGGAATTAAGCCACAAGATACCATAGTAATCATGGTCTTGGAGGACTTAATTTCGTAATAGTAGTATACGTGGCCCTCTTGGGCTTTCATAGATGCCGTGCTAAGATGTGGTTTCAGTCACGGATTTAGGGTTGAAGCTTTCATTTAGCGGCCCAAGGCTGGCAACCGGAGACGCCTTGGTTGGGGAATACCCCTTAGATAATATATAATATGGATTCCTGCCCGTCTTGCCCTAGACTGACAGTTGAGAGCGGGCTTACGACTGTCTGGATTTAGAGCAAGCTCTTTCGGCTTTAGGCTTTCTGCACTGTTGTTGGCACTCGGGCTTGTAGCTCGGAGCCTGGTTCCGCAGGACTGGACACCAATCCGCAGGTAAGCCCTACAGCAGGCTAGACCGTAAACCCAAAGCCGAAAAGCCTTCAACCCGAAGAACGACACGAAATCACCCCTAAACCCTAGACCCTAAACCCTAAGGAACTACAGTCACAGACCAAGGAAACCCACACCCTAGGGCTCCGAGGGTTCAATTTGAGGGCTAACGGTTTTGGGGGTTGTAGTTTTTGGGTTCGGGCTTGGGCTCTAGCTCATAATGAGGCTTTTTGTTTTTCACCAAACTTACGGTGTTAGGGTTCCTCGCACTTCACCGAACCCGTAAAGACCGTTAAACCCGACTTCTTAACATGTGTATGAAGCTACGTAGATGAGGGAGTTTCCGAAAATAGGGGGCCCCAATATACGTAGCACCGTAAATAGTAGTACGATACCCCTAATTTTCGGAAACTCCTATGAAAGACCAGACAGGTCCACATGAAACCCTACAAGCACCCTCAAGCCTATCTCTGATGTAGAAGCCCGCAACGCCCACACAGCTAAAGCCCCAAACCCCAAACGGTTTAGGGCTTTGGATTTAGTGCCAGGTACGTCTTGCAAGCAGAGCGACGGATTCCGATTCTCTTCGCCAAGCGATTGCAAGAAGAGGCGCCACCATGCCAGTGTAGAGGTTCGATTTTACTTATGTACAAGTGTTTGTGGTGTTGGAGGTTGTGGATGTACAGTTTAACTAGGTTCTTGAAAGGATGATATGAATTAGCGATTAGGGTTCTGAATAAGAATGTCTTTATTGGTTTTCAATTAGAGTAATGTTGGCTGCTGTTGGCTATGTGGATTGCGGGACCCGTCGACCAAAACCCTGCACCGACATTGTCAACAAGAATCTACTTAAACCCCAAACCCTAAACCCCTAAACCCCTTATAGATCCCTTACAGGCGCCCTTAAAGAACGCTTACAGGAACCCGATAAAGCCGAAAGCCCTGAACCTGAACCCGAACCCCAAGTCGCTAAAGCCCTGAGCTTGCACGTAAGCCCCGAGCCGCCAAACCCAAGCCCCTACAGGAAACCCTATAATGTTGCAAACCGGATTAAGGCCAAATAGTGCTGGGATTCCCTATACATTACTCTCTAGGATGGAGGCTGTGGGGTTCCTGAGGCTTCCTTGCTTGTAATTGAAGTATAATACACCCAACAATCCCTACTCTAACTATTCACCATATCAAACCCTAATTCAGGTCAAGATTGAGCGAGCTCCATTGGCCACAAGATCCTTAGCAAACAACCCAGAGATTGCAAAACCCGTAATTACGGAACGTGCCTTCGATCAAAATTGGGTTTCTACTACATACTCAAGGAGATATATTTCTCTAGTAGCCGCCCTGTCGCGTCAAAAGCTATGAACCCTCGAACACAGTCTTGGGACTCCGTCTTGCACACAACCAAGCCCTAAACCGTTTAGGGCTCAGGGTTTTCACCCTACCAGCCAAGCCCAAGCCCTTCGGGGCGTCTCGCTTGCAGGCCTCCGGCCAGGGTGCCACAGACGACGCCGGGGAAAGCCTGTCGGCCGAACATACTATTGATGGACAAAATCCTGCATTACCCATTATAAGGAATATACCATAATTCCCATAGTAATAGTTTACTTAAAGGATCATGGGACTTAGTAACTAGGGTTATTATTATGGTAACTATACTTAGAATTACTTATAACCCCAATTAGGGTACTTATAACCATACTTACTAAGTCCCATGATCCTCCAAGTAGGGTCCTTAGGGTCATGCAGGATTTTGTCCATCAACAGTACTTAAAGGATCATGGGACTTAGTAAGTATGGTTATAAGTACCTTAATTGGGGTTATAAGTAGTTATAAGTATAGTTACCTTAATAATAACCCTAGTTACTAAGTCCCATGATCCTCCAAGTAGGGCTGGGCTCCGTTAGTTTAAGGATACCTTTGAGGGTCCGGGTCCTTTCCTTTACGAATCCTTTCTCAGAATCTCTTCAAGGGTTCTTTAATGACTTCAGTGGTTCAGGGCTCAAGTCGGTTTAAGGCTTGGGGTTCAGAGTTTTTGGGGTTTAGGTTTCAGGTTTAGGTTTAGGGTTCGGGATTTGGGTTACGACTGGCATAACCTGCTCATTTGTCGGCCTGCGGGAGTAGAGATACAGCATAATATTAATTAGGTGGTATCTAAGGTTTTCGGCGACAGCTTAAGTTTGGGGTGTAGTCGGCTTGGGGCGTTTGAGCTAGAAGGCTTGTGTTGTGCAAGGCTTGGCGCAGGTAGGTCTTATTAATGCGGGGTCTGCAGCAGGGTCCAGGCAGGGTTTGTACTGGGGAGGCTATTTGCCCATCAAGCTCAATGCCTCGGGTGTGCTTCCACTGATCTTCGCAGGCGTGCCGGGGCGGGAGGGTTGGTTTGGTTGAGGTTTGGGGTCTAGAGTCTAGAGTCTAGGGAGCGGAGGGGGGGTATTTGTCCCCTGAAATTGGCGGTTCTCTAGATCCGGGGGCTAATTTTTCTACATGACTAAGGCTAAACATGACCTCTAGAGTTTTAAGACTTCACAAACAGCCAGAAGGCTTGAGTTCACAGATTATGCTTGACTCGCAAACTTATATCATGAAGTTCGGGTTTCAGGGGCATCTAGGGCTTCTGGGCATACGGTGGGGATCCCCGGTCTCTGATTCCTTCCGTGCAAGATCAGGGGACCTACGGTTGATGGACAAAATCCTGCATTACCCATTATAAGGAATGTACCATAATTCCCATAGTTTAGGGTCCTTAGGGTCATGCAGGATTTTGTCCATCAACCGTAGTAGGGTGATTATAGTTCGGACATCGTGCAACAGATATTTGCAAGCCCATTTGTAACCTACTTACTACAAGGCCCATGATCATCCAAGTCCTTCCCTGAAGCCTCAACTCCATACCCTGCACTCTCTCTCCGGTTTTAGAGCACTTTAAAGCTCTTCTGAGCCCTATGCCCTCTGCATCCCAACTCAACTCCAACTAATAGCAGGGCATGGATAATTACAACCGGGTGCTGGGATATACTTTGCTATAACTATAATTGGACTATCAGGCGATGCTATGGCTAATTCTATCTAATTCTTCCGACCCCTATATAGACGGCCTCTCCCCTCCTTCGCATAGCTGTGTTTCTCGTGCATTCCACCTGACGTTCGGAGAATCCAGGGCACCGAAGCAGAATGCTCTTCAGGTTCCTCGAGTGGGCACAGTAAACCCAAGAATTCTGTTGCCTCTCTTACCTGCAATCGAAACCCGAAGAATCCACCTAAACCCAAAGCCCGCTTGAATATAGATCTCCAAGCCCAAAAGCGCTTAATGGAAACGCGAAGAACGTACCGAAAAAAAACTGAACCCTCATGAAGATTGAGTTCTTAAGATTAGACTCTGAATGCAAAAACTTTCAAGCTGTGGGAGATTTACAGAGCCCGTGTAGAGCCCTGTCAGAACCCTTTTAGAGCCCTTGCAGGAGCCCTGACATACCCTGAGCTGAGATGATGCAGCATGTTGTCGTTGATAATAATGAAAAACGTTATCTGCAGCAAAACGCACGCACAACATTCAGCAGGAAGATGGGTTTCACTGTGACGCAGGTTAGGTGGCATGCTAGGAAAGCCTCAGAGTTGCATCCAGCTTGCTCAACTCGTTGGGTTTCGTGCTGGTGTTGAATAGAAACTAGGTTCCTGAGTACTACCCCTTTGCCCTTTTTGGTTTAGGGTCCCCTTACTAGAAGCCAAATAGACTCAGGAACCTAGGAAAAAAGATGCTGTCTGGCAAAGTCCGGCCTCGCCCCATGGCCTTGCCCTTCAGTTACTGCTGCAGCTGGCGTCAAGTCTTGACACTCACAGCGGCTGAGTTTCCTATGATCTTTGAGCAAGACTTCTCAACGACACGCGCTGCATATGGGAACGATCCTCTTTTTAGTTTGCACGCGCCTTGGAAAGGTCGTGTATTTAAAAAGGCGATTTTGCAGACATTGGCAGATAGGTTTCCTTCCGCACCGTTGGAAAAAGCGTTGCCTGGTATGCGCATAAATGGCACCAGACGAGGAGACAATCAAGGGGAGTTTGATTTTACCCACAGCGGTCGCAGGGTTAAGTGTAGAGGCACCAGTTTGGCTTGGAATTCTGAACGCCATAGTTGGGCTGCCCACTGGAACAGCATCAAGGTCAATCAGTACTGTTTTGACGATCTGTATCTGGCTCTTCACTCGCCGGGGCAGGTTGACATAGTTTTACATGATGGTGTGGCAGGCATCGCGGAATCTGGAATTAAAAACATCCATCGGGGCCACAACGTGCATATCTTGGGTGCACGTGGTACGCACAGTGCAAGAGAAGCTTGTCAAGAGATTCTGCAAAAAATGCTAATCCCGCCGCATGGCTGTGAACAAATTGCCGCGATGCGCACTGACAGCGGTCGTATTGCCGAGATGGTGTCGCAAGAGCAGCTCGCTGAGAGCTACCAGCTTTCCGCGAAGTGCTACAAGGGTATCCCTCTAGCAGGGCATAGCCCATGCTCGCGTGCCTTGCGTTTACAGGATTTGGCTTTCGCGGTCGATGAGAAGCTTCATATGGAGAGCCGGTTCAGTCGTGACGTTGGGGCGTCTGAGGTTGTAGGCACGCTTTGTCGACAACGCCGTGGCAAGCATCGCAGCAGTGCTGACTGGTGGCGAGACAGCATTCGAGTAGAGTTCAAGTCTTCAAAGATGTCTTGGGTCAGCAGCCGCCGATGCTGGCACGCTCATTTCTCCACGGTGAAATTCGCTTCGCAAGGCCATCCCCGTTCGGCAGTGTTCGATGAGCTGATGCTGGGTTTGTACGCACCGTTCGGGCTGTACCTGCTGCAGTATTCCGGCGACTTTGGACGGTCAAGCCGAGGGGTTTCAACAGATCCTCTTGGCCATTCCGTTGTAGTAAGCGGTCCCAGAAACGAAAAGTGCCCCCGACTGGCCCTTGAAGAAATGCTCGCGAAGCTTGAGCAGTCAGGCTGCAGGCTGCTCGCCATTGTGAAGTGGTGAGAGTTGTTCACATCCTTCGGAAAAGCGCGCATAATCTCTTCTTCCTGGACTTCGGTTGCAGTGGAGCTATTCTAGATCTGGGCTCTGAAACAGATTGAAACAGTCTTGACTGGTTCTGACCTGACAGTGTTAAGTGTCATCCCAAGTAACTTCAGTATACAAGCTAACCTGTAGTCCTGCTCTGATCACGTGACTTGGGAACCGAAGATTGATGCAGCATCTCGTTGACACCATCTGTGGCCCACTCTATATACCTCTCACCGGCCGAGGAGAGCGACCGAGTGAACCCCTTCTAAAGGTTAACTAATGTTCGTCCTAGGTAGTATTAGGGCCATTAGGGAGACCACTCAAAGGGAACCCTTCTTCACCTTACTTCGGGCTCTCTTAAACGGGGACCTTCTTAAGAGGGTCTATATCTCCAAGGGTCCTCCTACGGTTGATGATATCAATCCTGCATTACCCATAGCAATGAGGAATATACCATAATTCCCATAGTCTAGGCAATGCAGGATTATATCATCAACCGTAGTTCGAAGACTCCTGAAGGCTCCTTGCTGTCTTTGCCGGCCTTGGCTGCAAACTACACGTGCCTTTGGCAGCATCAGAGAGGAGCGAGGGCCTATTAACACTAGCACGTCTTAGTAGGGTTTAGGGTTTTCAGGTTTTAGGGTTTGGGGTTTGGCAGAAAAAAGCAGTGATCTAGGAGTTGCTTCTTATTCATTAAAGTTGTTTTGAGATTCAGAGTTCTTTATGAGGGTCCCTTACTTTATGAAACTCCTTCAGGTCTTCGAAGCTCGATGATGAATAGGTTCCCTTCCTTCAACAGCACTGACATGAGGATCCCTGTTACAATCCTAATTAGGGGAGAAAGAATTATTCATCTTGGGTTTTCATTACTGCCATTCCCTGCGGGTCCTCCATACATGTATAGTGAATAGTGTGTACAAACCTGCACACCATGATCCAATACCCTAAACCCTAAACCCCTAAACCCTAAACCCCTAAACCCCTAAACCCCTAAACCCCTAAACCCCTAAACCCCTAAACCCCTAAACCCCTAAACCCCTAAACCCCTAAACCCTAAACCCCTAAACCCTAAACCCTAAACC
>BGNK01002624.1:19866-37314 GCA_003297005.1 Symbiodinium sp. clade A Y106
AAACCCCTAAACCCCTAAACCCCTAAACCCTAAACCCCTAAACCCTAAACCCCTAAACCCCTAAGCCCCTAAACCCTAAACCCCTAAACCCTAAACCCCTAAACCCCTAAACCCCTAAACCCTAAACCCCTAAGCTCCTAAACCCTAAACCCCTAAACCCTAAACCCCTAAACCCCTAAGCCCCTAAACCCTAAACCCTAGTCTTATCGGGTTCAAGCTTGAGGGCTCGGGCTTCAGGGCATGGCTCTGGGGCTTACGGCTTGGGCTTTGCCCAGACCTTCCAAAATCCCTTAATTAAGGAATATACCTTAAATCTAATTAGGGTTCCTATCATAATTTAAGGTACATTCCTTAATTAAGGGGTTTTGGAGGCTCTGGGTGGGGGGGGGTGTTGGCCATAATCGCAGGACGGACTACAGCCACAGTGGGAGGAAGGGTAAACATCAAGGGTGACATTCATTACACACTTGGATGCTCGGATGCTGCCACAGGATCCATATGTAGAAGGCTGCGTTTAGAAGAATCGCTACCGCAAAGGGAGCCATAGGGAGCCCAGGTTTCCAAGAAGCCGTGTGTGTTTCTTGTGTGCGGTGTCGGCATGTTTGGGGTTTAAGTTCCCCACCATCTTGAAACTACCCTGCTACGAAGTGTGTGTACAAAGATGTACTTATACGTATACGCATATCATATATATATATATATATATATAGAGATAGACACAAATGTACATTTGTATTCATGTGTGCATTTTGCATGCATGCATGTATGTACGTATGTATGCATGCATTTATGTAGGTATGTATGCATGTATGTATGTAGGTATGTATGCTTATGTGCATGCATGTATATATATATATACAGATGTTCGTTGTTTCATTCATGCGTTTATGTGTTCATGTTCATGTTTTTGTGGGGAGAGCTTGACGAGAAGCCGCCCGGCAGCTGCCACAGGGGTTTCTGGGTTTATGGTTTCGAGGTACGATATGGTATATACAATTATCTAACCTTAAGCATGTGCTAGGAGATCGGACGAATCAGCATCAGACGGGGTGGTCATCATGACTGCAGCCTCACACACTGTTTTCGTTTGCTGCGCAGATCCCGGTGCCCGAACTGTATGTATAGAGTCATGTAGAAAACACAATGATATGTCAATGTACAAGTATTTGTGCCGATATGATGTAATAACATGTCTGTGTATATATATATACGTACAACTATATACATATATAGTTTCCTAAGCCTTAAGTCCTTAATGCTACAGAAACAGAGCACCAAGTAACGCCTCAGCCCTGCAAGCTTGCGAAAGTACCAGGATCTCCCCAGACCCCAACCTCTCAACCCTAAGCCCAAGGGTTTAAGAGTAGCGGCTGTAGGGTGGGACACCCCACCTGCTGCCCAAAATCCCCTCAGCCTTTCAACCTTTGAGAAATCCTAAGCCTTAATAAGCACTACGGGACCAAATCTTTCAACTTGTCAATCGCGAGCCATAAAAACCTAAAGCGGCCCTAACCCTTCAAGTTCTCAGCCCTAAATAAACCCTACATGGAGTTTGAACACGAACCAGAAAGTACAGCCGGGGTGTGGGTTCTTCGGTTGCCGGATTCGGGATTTGCTAGATGTCCAGGGGTCGAGGGGCAGCACTTGGTCCCCTAGAAAAGCAGATAAAGGAAGGCAGGATGGCCAAGCCCTAAAGCTCCAAAGCCCTGGTTTTTCAGCTTGAGGTTGTGTTACTTAAAGGGTCAGGGGGCTCAGTAACTAAAATCCCCCCAGATCTGCCACAACCCTTTCGATTGATTAAGGAATATACCTCAGTTCAGAATTGGGGATCCTGCCACGAGATGTGCTCCTTCATCAAGGGGTCTCGAAAGATCTCGGCGCAAAACCCCTGAAGCACGAAGCTGGAGGAAAGCCGGATGGCTTCAGCCCGTGGCCAAGAGTCTGCTACCGGGAAGTCAGGCTTACATCCCAGTGCCGCTGGGCTCAGCCATATCTTGCAGTGCAGTTTAAGGTTTTGGATTCACGATCTCGAGCTCAGATTCAGAATTATACCCGATACCCACCCTAAACCCAGCAAAGCCCTCCTATGCAACCCCATGAAGCTCTTCGGGGTTTGAGATATCGAAACGCATGCAGTTCAAGTATGGCACAGTAGAAACCAGGGGGGTTCAATCGGAAGGGTTTAGGGCTCTTGGGGGTTTGGATTTTTTGGGTTTCGGGGTTCTGGGATCTAGATCTAGAGTTTATATGGGTCTAGGGTTCAGAGGGGTGTGAGTTGTTTCTTGACGTGGTTTCTACAGGGTTTGCAGGATTTGTGGTGTGGTGTGGTCGACACCCTGAGCATCCCGAAGCTCGAAACACGAAACCCTTTTCCTTGACCCCTGAACCTTCAACCTTACTCCTTCGGTGAAAGGTCGTGAAGACCATGCAAAAGCCTCAAGACTTGATAATGTTACTCAGTGGGCTGGGGTAATATTCACCAATACCCTCTTCCAATATTAGGCCCCTATACCAGACCTTTATAAAAAACCCTTATACCTCATCCTAGCCCCCATCTAAACCTTACGGGACCCTGAAGCTTAACGGAACCCGATTCCGTCATGGCCCCTGTATGAGCTGATTTGAGTCTTCAGGCCTGTCTTGCTGCTTCGGCCGGGGCTAGGCTTGAGGGTCTAGGGTTAAGGGTTTCGGGTTCAGTTTGGAGTTTTAGGGTAATATAGAGGCATAAATAATCACCAATACTATGTTGAGGGTTCCTTATTATAAGTATAGTATAATGGGCCCCAAAACCCTATTCTAATTATTAAGGACCCTATATTATAGGGTTTGGAGTGCAGGGTAGGGTTGAGGGTCGTGCCGGATTGAACCACGGCCTTCAAGTGTTTCTTTTTAAGGTTTAGGGATAGGGGTTTAGGGTTTAGGCATAGGGGTTTAGGGTTGCCATCAGACCGTTGTGAAATTGAATTCGCACGGGGTTGCAATGTAGATCCTTGGCTTATCACCTTACAACGAGGTCTCTGCAAAAGGTACACCTGAGTTCCCCCCTCCCCCCGAATGATGTGAAGATCCGCCTTCTTGTCACTGAGAGAGCGACACCCTGGAAACTTAGCAGACACCCGCCCCCAAGGCCTGTATATCTTGAAGAATAGTAGCCCATATTTCCTTCTCCTTGAGCTTTATAAACCTTAAACCCGGACCTTAAACCCAAACTCTAACCCTAAACCCCATCCTTGAACCCTAAACCCTAAACCCAAACCCTAAGCCTGTGAAACGCAAGGAGCATGGTGCTGATCGGAGTGCATCTCGGCATGGAGCCCCTTCGAAGCGGCCGTAACCTCTACCGTTGAGGGTTTGGGGTTTAGGGCTTAGGGTTTAGGGTTCTGGATGTAGGGTTTATGACCAATGGTGGCAAAATCCAGCGAGCGCTGTTGTTTTTTTTCTTTGAGATAAGTCTCTCGGGAAAGGGTCGCTTATGGGTTAAGATTGTGGGCGTTATGTCTTTCGGGAAAAGGGGGCGGGCAGGGCGGTCCCAAATTTCCCAACCATGGAAATGCAGCTCTCAGCGCATATCTGATGTTGCAGCGGAGTTGGATGGAGTTGATGTCGTTGCTGTCTAAACAGCACCGACACGGTGTTGGCAGTAAGCTGAAACCAACATTGGCTAGCCGATTGGACTCGATTTTTCGATGCAGAGCCGAGGAAAACAAAGCAAGCTTTTGTCCTTCAGCAACTTAATAAGTTTTCCATTGGTGGTTTCCAGACGGTTGCTCGACGACGTTTGCACGTGGTCGGCAACGGCAACCGAACACAACGCGGCAGTTAAAAAGGCAAACGTTAAGCCTTTCGGGCGCACAAAACCAACCAGATGATCAGTGTAGCCTCGTGGCGCTTGCCACCACGATTTTCAGCCTTCGGTTGACCTGGCATGAAGTCGGAGTTCCATATCTTTCATTTTCGGAAAATGATTCATATACATGTATACATACAACAGAACATATAAAAGGGAAGTTCTTTACATATGTTCATATATACATACATGCATACATATGGTACCCCCCCCCCCAAGATCCCAAGATCTATGAGTTTTATCTGTTTTCAGCTCTTTCCCCTCACGAGCATCTCCTCATGACCATCCTTCCACTCACGATCGTCTCCCCATGACCGCACAAACCCCTCCTTCCACTCACGTGTCTCTGATCATCTCTTAATGTCCGCACAAACCGACCACATTGAAACCCAATGCAGCCCAATATTTCAATATGGCCCGCGGAGGACCACATTAAAATATTGAGCCACATTGAGTTTTAATATGGCGGATCCAAGATCCAAGATTCCCCAGGACTGTTGGGGAGGAATCTTGGATCGCGGATCTTGGATCCGCTGTATTGAAATTCAATATGGCCTCAATATTTCAATATGGGCCTCCCTGAATCCAAGATTCCTCCCAGGAGTCCCGTGCAATCTTGGATCTTGGATCCGCTGTATTGAAATTCAATATGGCTTCAATTTTTCAATATGGCCTTCCCTGAATCCAAGATTCCTCCCAGGAGTCCCGTACAATCTTGGATCTTGGATCCGCCATATTGAAGTTCAATGCGTTTCAATATTTCAATGGGGTCCTCTGCCCTTCTTGGTTTTGTTATCCCCACGGCTCCTGTGTCAGTCTGCATGTCTGCGGCACCCGAAGAATCAAAGATGCCAGTGGCCACCTTTCCCCACGAACCTGCAAAGATTGTTTTTCGGTTTGTTTGGGACCGTACCGCTCTTTAGCAAAACCAATGCTTGTTTGTTAGTTTCTTGCAAAAAGTGTTGCATTGTCCCAAAGCAACCGATCTTTTTGGAGGCCTGGGGAGGCAGCCTCCAAGACTGGGGAAGATTTTTTTGTGTGACAGTACAGCACGTTGGCAAAAAAGTGTTTTTTTTGGGACAGTTTTGCAAGAAAAAACTAAAGTGCTGTACTGACTCAAACAAGGCAACGTTTGGGAGGCTTCCAAAGAGAATTGGCTGAGTGATCCGCGCGGTGCAGAATGTCTTCTTACGCCCTCTCAGCGTTCTAACTTACAGAGGACTTGTGTTTTGCCGCCTCCCTGAAAGCTGGACACATTTTACAATTCTAACCCATGGACTGATTCCGAAACCTTGAATCGCAGCAGTACACAGGGGAATCAGTTTGCTCACCTGGGGGATCAAACCATGACATGTATCAAAAGTAACAGTGACATCTATTTGTGTTTCAAATGTCTTTTGTAGGTATTTAGATGTCTGCGATGTTGATAAACTTACTAGAGTGAAACTTAGTCTAGTTGTCACGTGAAACTGTACAACACTCACAACCACTACCATGGTTTGTAATTGTTTCGTAGAGACGGTAGGGAGGTGTATTCTGTTTTTGGCTGTCAGTCTCACTGACTGTTTAATGTTTTGGATGATAAATGTGGTGTTTGAGATTCAGGGTACACTATTAAATGATTAAATCTGCTGGGTAAATGACATAGAATGATGTAAGTCAAAGAGTGTCTTAATGTTGTTTCGTTAGTTCCACCCAAATAACTAAAAATGAATTTGTTTTGGCTTTATGAGAGAATGAAAAATGGCTTAAGCATTTTAACAGGAGTAAGGTTATAAGCATAAGGGCAAGGCGGTAGTAATATACCAGGATCAAGGCTAGAGCCTGAGCATTATTAATCTAATCTTAATGCTTGGTTACTACTCGTAGTAGTTGATTGTAGTAGTAGCAGAGTAGTAGCAGTAGCAGCAGCCGTAGAAGTATTATGGCTCTTGTGGTGGTTTGATACAACCATCTTGATAAGACTTACATAAATGGTAGGAATGTATCCAATACCATGATAACAATGTTAAGAGTAATCTAGTGAAGATGAATGATTCAGTAAAAATAGTAATCGTAGCACGAATATTTGTAATCGTAGCATCAGTCGTAGTAGTAGTAGCAGCAGCAGGAGTAGTATTTTCTAGTAGTAGTAGTAGTAGTAGTAGTAGTAGTAGTAGTAGTAGTAGTTGTTGTTGTTGTAAGTAGCAGTAAGTAGGAGTAAGTAGTAGTAGTAGTAGTAGTAGTAGTAGTAGTAGTAGTAGTAGTAGTAGTAGTAGTAGTAGTAGTACTAGTAGTAGTAGTAGTAGTAGTAGTAGTAGTAGTAGTAGTAGCTGGAGCATATGCAACGACAAGAGACAGAGCCACGAAACTGAAACTTGTTTTCAAGCTTTTGTACTGTGCTATGATGCGCATAAACAATAGGCAAAAAGAACCGATACAAAATTTATGGGCATTTATAGCACTTTCGGTTCCTAGCTGCAACAACACAGCAATTACATGGTCGAGATTGGTCCTGGGGGGGAGGAAGAACCCTATAATTTCTGGCTCGAGTTACTATGCCACGGGCAGTAGCCGTATTCCCTTCTAGCTCCGATCTATTGGCTAGGGTGTGTGTGTGTGTGCGTGTGTGCAGACTCTAGGGTTACATTTTAAGTTTGATAGCTGGAAGAGCTTGTTTCCGATGTATCAGCCGGGGTTTGGGGCCGAGGCTGTCTAGGGCTTAGTAGTTGTATTCCTTTGTCGGTCCGATATATACGCTATGGTTTAGGGTAAAGTGTAGGGGTGAAGGCCTAGGGCTTAGTATAGTTCCGGTAGAAGTATGATAGTCTAATGCACTCCGACATTAAGCCCTGAAGCATCCTATTTAATGTATATTTCCGGTCCGGCAAACTCTCTTCAAACCTCCGTATGAAACGCACTGATTGGCACCCTGCACTGCTTAAGCATCGGGTTCGGAATATCTAGTAACGACATGCCGGTCTAGTCCCTATATAAGCCCAAATAGTTACTATTTCTAATCACAGAGGTTCCTATACTATAAAGCCCATATGAAAACTCTGTAAAAGCCCTCCATCAACCCTTGAAGGACGTGAAAGGGACCCTTGCATAAAGGACCCATCAAAGGACCCTATAAAGGATACCCTAAAATAACCATGAGAGGAATCCGTATGTACGCCCTCAAAGGAACCCTTAAAGGAACCTTATAGATCCCTTATAGAAGCACCTGGTATAAACCCTTAAAGGAACCTTGAAAAGAACCTTGAAAGGAACCCTTCAAGCACCCTTATACATCCCTTACAAAATCGAAGAACCCTTGCGGAAACCGTGATATAAAGGATCCTTGAAAGGAACCCTCATATACGGAAGCCCGAGATCGGCTGCGAAAGGTTTTCCTATGTCTCCACCTTTCAAGTCCTCGACCCGAAGGACATGGCAGTGAACCTCCGAAAGCAGGCTCCTGCTGTTCTGGCTGGGGGTGTGGAGAGTCTAAGCCTTTAAGCATGTAGGGTTTTAGGTTGAGGAATAGGGGCTGTTCTTGCTGGGGGTTATGAGAGTTTGAGGGTTTTGGGTTTAGGAGTTTATAAAGGACTAGGGTTTCGGCATTTAGTAGGGATCTAGGAGCTAGAGCACCGCTTCATTTTGTTGTTTTACTCCAAACAGCGTGGCACACACTCCGGGGGTTTAACGTTCAGAGCAAGGAGAATCTCTAGGCAGCCAGCCAGCCTTCCAGCCACGTCTGCATCCGTCATGCATTCATGAATGCATACAAGCAAGCACGCATGCACTGCAGACATCTTCCGACCGACCGATCGACCGACCGACCGATCTACCTACCTACGTGCCCAGCTAACTACCCACCTGCCTACCTACCCACCCACGCACCTACCCCCCAAATTACCTAGTACATACATGCATACGTACATACTTGCATAGCCACATTCCTATTTGCTTGCTCTGATTTGAGCTTGACACTCGTTTTCGCTAGCCTTGCCCACTCAGCCCAGACCCTCTTCGCACATGTTTTTGAAAATCGCTGTAAGACTGTATAGCCCGCCAGAACTTTGCAAAACCCCACACTCGTAAGCCTCAAGCACTCCGGTTTAAATCAAGTGGGGATGTTCTGGCCCAGAACCCACCAACAGAATTGCAGCAAGGAGACCAAGACATCCAAGAATGTTGCTTCGGGCTTATGGTGTAGAGTTTGGGGTTTGGAGTTTAGTGTTTAGGGCTTAGTCGGGGTTTTGGGGGAGGCTGTAGGGCTTTGGGATTACCAGGGTTGGATATATGATTGTGCACGAAATCCTGCATCGCCTGAAGGACCTCGGTATCAACATGACTCGTAGCATTAGCATCTTCCTTGCTATGGACAATGCACGATCCTGACCATCAGCCGTAGTACTAGAAAGCAGGCAGCAGCCATCCCATCCGTGCGTCCCGGACGCGAGACGGAGGACCTATGCAAGGTTGAAGCTCTGCTTGGCTAGTGCAGGCTACGATCAAGGGTTGCCTTTGTTCAGGGTGTCTTCCAACATTGCTGTCAGGGCCATTTCAGAATGCTATAGTCTGCTATAACGAATATATGAGGACCAGGGTTTAACGTTGCGGGGGTAGCAGGCGCTTTATAATGTCGGAGTTCTGGGTTAGGGTTCAGGAAACTCAGGGATTCAGCAAGTTGCAGCAAGTTCACTTCAGAGTTCGATATGGAAACGGTTAAGACTGCTGACCCGCAGTGACGACTTCCGTAGCAGTGCTTTCGACGGGTACAGGGGGGGGCTTGACACCTCAACCTTACCGAATCCTGAAGCTTCCAACATCCCCCCACCTGGACACTGAGCAACCTGCGTTTTTAGGTTTGTCTATTTTGGTTTTCTTATATGAGTCCTTAAAAGGGTAGGCTATTTGGGGTTAAGGTAACCCTAAACCCTGAAAATACCAAAAGGTCCAGGAGCCATTCCTTGCACCTGTAATGCTAGGTTTCCGCAGTAGTACCCTTTTGCTCTTTTTCTTTTTGGGTTCAAGTATTAAAACCAAACAGTAGCAAAAAGGATGCCCTTTTATTAAAGGGCTATTCAGGAACCTAGTATTACAAACTGTCAATGTCTTAATGGCCGCTGGACAAGTGCTCTGCAGGAGTACCTGCGTGAGGCCCAACAAATCTTCGCCAACGATTTTGTTCTGTCTGTGTCCAAGGATGAACTTGAGATTTGGAGCTGTAGGGTTGATCTTGCATGACCGTTTTCGAAGCGGAAGCTTTGTGCAGAAGCGGTAGTGTACATACCGTTACATGTGCCAAACAGTTACAGACTTGAAATAATCACATACACATGCACGTGTAGATTAGAGTCGTTTTGGAGCTTGCAGCATACGGTTTAAGGGGCTGAGGCTTTTGGATCGCGGGTTGAGAAACTAGGATCCAGGATTGGATTCGGAGTCTGTAGCAGGCTGAAATTTAGCTCTAGTCTAAGTTCTTTATGGCACCACTCGGTACCGCTGCTTTTGATAGTCAGAGGCCCCTCTGGCAATAAGTGCTTTTATTGGGGTTCTCAATAATACGCATAACTATGGCCACCTGACTTTCACTCTAATCACTAAGTTCCCGGATCCTCTAAGTAGCCTTAGGTTTACCGGAAGGGCCGAGAAGCTGCTATCGAGGAAGCCGCAAAGAGACAACTTGATAGTGTTTGCACCGCGACAATCCAGTGCCGATATCATGCCATCAGCGTCATTCTGAGCATCGTGACCATTGTGAGCAAGGGTCGTGGTCATCATCACCATTGTCGTCGCGGCCGCCACTCTCAGTTCATTGGCGACATCACCATCCCTCGCCTTCATCATGCACATCACCGTTCTCGTCATGCCTGTCTATCAGTCGTCCTCTTCATCGCCATCATGATCATCATGATCATATTCGTCGTCGCCGTCAGTGGAATTCGTAATCACATTCATGCGTGTGATCATTTCTCCATCGTCATCATCATCATCACGATGAACACCACTGTCGCCGCAAGTACGTCTCTGCTTCCCATGGGGTGAGCATCAGGGTGCTTCGTCTGTACCATCGAAGCTGCAGCAGGTGTTGTCCCGGACTTCCATCTTTGGCGCTATCATCCTGGCGGCGCTCTTCGTCCTTCCCAATATCATCGAGCTGGCGACGCGCCACGGCCAACATGAGCTCCTGGTAGTCTTGGGGTCTTCAGCAGGTGGTTCAGGAGCCACGTCCCTTTTGGGTATATGGTTGTACTCGTTTCTACTGCTGGCAGTAGGTCTTATCGTCGCCGCTTTGTTTCTATGTTTGGCGGCTGCGCTACTTGAGCCCTGGTTGGCCCGTTCAGTGGAGAAGTACCGACAAGAAAAATGACTCAGGCGTTTTTGCAGAGATATATCAGTTGTGGAAGCTGACCCAAAACCCAACACCCCAAATCTCCTAGAGCGCAAACCCCTAATGTCCAGACCCTATTTACATCTGGGTGGTTGTCAAAATTATGGTCCCTTTCGGGGTCCCTATTATAATACGGCACCTAGTATTTAGGCTACCCAGCTTTAGGGACCCCTAATTTTGAGAACCACCCATCTGGGAGCTTTAAGGACATTATTCCGTCGGATTCGGGTTTTTGGGTACAGGCTTTCAATATAGGACCTTTAGGGTTTAGGGTTTAGGGTTAATATAGGAGCCTTAATAATTAGAATAGGGTTTTGGGCCCATTTATACTATATTTACGGCAGAATTTTGTACTTGGGGTTTGGGATTTTAAGCTTTAGGGACCCATCTTTACGGTTCCTTTTGTCTGTGTGTGTGTGTGTTTCAGGCTTTATCGGCTTTAGGGACCATTCTTTAGGGTTCTTTTTGAAGTTTTATTCCTTAGGGTTCCTTTTTAAGTTTTATAGGCTTGTCATAGGGGATTCTGAGGGTTTACCGTCGGGCTTTAGAGACTTTAGAGGGCCCATGTAACTATATCCCCAAGGGTCCAAGTACCTGATAAACATATACTCTCCAAAATCCTAAGCTACATAACTACTATCCTAAAACCGAGTACCTAATTATTGGGTCCTTTGGACCCTTGAGGTATTGTACGTACGCTTGAACAGGGCTCCTATATTGACATAGTGACTTGAGGGCCAGGCTAACTTATACTATGTGGGTACGTGGGTACATGAACCCTGAGGGCTACATACTTCTACCGTCTAGGTCCGAGGCCTGACATGGACGTTTGTTGCAATGAAACACTGTCGCAATACGGCTGATGGACAAAATCCTGCATTACCCATTTTCAGGAATATACCATAGTTCCCATAGTTTAGAGTCCTTAGGGTCATGCAGGATTTTGTCCATCAACCGTATCACCAAGGAAGGACGTTTGCAAACACACGCACACACACACACATGGCCAGGAAACTGAGCACTCCAAACTCCTTTGGCGGCACTTCGCTGCTGATCTTGGTCGGTGTGGCTGCGGAAGCATGGCTCAATAAGCGCACCCCAGCTTGAGGGCTTTCGGTCTGCACTGTCTTGGGTTTCGGATGAGGTTAAAACTTGAGCGAGGGAAGCTTGAATAGCTACCCATGCTTTTACGGAAGGTTCCGTAATGTAGTTCTACTATTCATGCTTTTACGGCTGGTTCCGTAATGTAGTTCCACTACAATGTGCTTGAGGCCCCCAGAATACGCGAAACTCCAGCACCCAAGCCATGGAAAGCTTGAAACTGGGGCCCTATACCCGAAATTCTAGCTACTCATCCCTGGAAAAGACAAGCCCAAAGCCCAAAAGCTCCACAGGTTTTCATAGTTTTGTGAGATTTTGGGTGTAGGATTTAGGGTTTATAGGGGCCCCTATAGGGTGTATAGGTTGTATTTGCGGTGCTTGCAAAGCCCGTAAACCCTAAGCCTTAAATTGTTGATTATCCAAGTGGCGCCTGAGGTCCGACGTTCAGTTTTTTGCATGTGCCAAAGCCCATCACCCCAAAACCCCCACAGCCCGAATATAGACTATATAGACGTGAACAAAAACAAATCAGTGATACTCTTCCTCAGGGCCCCGTAGTACATGCATAATATAACTTACATCATAACCTCTGGAACCCTATGCAGACAGGACGAACACGAGCAACACCCTATGAACAACGAATGAGAGTAATAGTAGCAACAATCACCCAAAAAGATGAAATCCTTCGGAAGCTGTGGAATCCCAAACACTAAAACAGAAACCTTGAAACCCCATATATAAGCCTAAATCCCAAGCCTGATACCAAAATGCCATCAAACTAAAGAAGCCTTTTCCGAAGCCATCGATGTCGCCTTATACCGCTAGATCCTAAAGGTGGTGCGGAACTTTACTTACTAAACCGTAAACCAAACGGAAGCCTTAAAGGAAATTTTAAAGGGAAACGCCCAAGAACCCAAGGACACCTGGAGACAGCTGCAGGCCGAGCTTTTGATGCAGCAGCAGCGGGCCTTGAATTCAAAGGGTTCCGCTTGAAGGGTTCCCTTTAAGATTTCCTTTCAGGGATTCTTAAGGGTTTAGGGTTTGGGGTTCCTTCAAGGGTGCTTTACAGGGGTCCACTTAAGTGTGCTTTGAGGAGGTTTTGGGGCTTACAGGGTTTTCGATTTTGGGTTTAAAAAGGGATTGGGCTCCTGCAAGGAAGGGTCCTTTGAAACCATACGTGTCAGTTCAGCGTAGGGGGCCTTGTAAGACCATGTCAAGGTTCCCTGCAAGAAGCTATATGAATCTGTCCCAAGCCCCAGACACTAAAGCACCGTAACTCTTAAAGCTAAGCGAGGGGCATGCACCAAGGTATTCCACGGATGTGGACCAGTTCTACAAGGGCCGCAAGACCTAAGGACGCTGAGTCAGGCTGAGAGAAAACAGTAGTTACATGCGAAACACTAAACCAAAGCAGCACCTCAAAGCCTGTCCCCAATAACCGTCTTTTTCGCTCTAGATCCAAAAGCCTTGATCCCGCATCCCTTTTTGGAGGATCCGGGGACTTAATGCTTAGTAGTAGAGTCGTAGAGTAGGCAACCTTTAACCTTTTGGGCGTGTTGTAATCCCTTTATTTAATCCCAAAGGTTACCTTTATGGACATGTAAGACGAGTAGGGTTATATGCGGCTCAATTGGGGTTACAAGTAGTCACAGGTTTAGTTGTTTAATTTATAACCCTAGTTGCTAAGTCCCATGATCCGCTAAGTACTCCCTAGACCCAGTCACAGGCAACATCATATGAAGGTATCCTCAAACCCGACAAAACCAACCGCCAACTCAATTCCCCTAAATCCTGAACCCCTAAACCCTAAGCCCTGAGAGTCAACAGAGAGTCTGTTTGGAATTGGCGGCGCAGCCTACTGTCTGATATAGCACCTACCGACGTTTGATAACCCTTAGGCTCTAAGGACTCGTGCATTAAGGGTGTTGGGCCCAAGGACCCTACACAGAGGCTCCATAGTAGTTCCTTTTTGGGGTTCATATATAGAATCCTATAAGGTAATCCCAAAAAGGAACTATGGAGCCTCTGGGCACACCCCACAATTTCGGAGTTCTTTGCGCGTGCCGGTGCCAGCACAGCAGTTACTTCCTCTTTCACAGGATCCTGCAAACCCAAGGAAGGCTCCCTAAGGGTCCAAACGAAGGGCCCAATAATTAGGTACTCGAGTTTAGGATAGTAGTTATGTACCTTAAACTACCAAACCCTACTTTTTTGTAGGTTCTTATTATAAACCCTAGTATGGAATTTATAGGGACCCTACAAAAAAGTAGGTTTTGGTAGGTTAAGGTAGGTTAGTATTTGGGAGAGTATATGATTATTGGGTACTTGGACCCTGAGGGGCTGATTGACAGGAGGGCTCTCTTCCTTTTCAGGTGGTTCAGGGTTCCTTTAAAGGGATCTATACAGGGGTTTAGGGTTTAGGGGTTTAGGGATTTAGGGTTTAGGGATTTAACGGTTTGGGGCTTAGGGGTTTAACGGTTTGGGGTTTAGTGTCAATAATCCTGAAAGCCCTTATCCCCACGCTGTGCCAATGCTGTTCTTATATTGGGCGGACAGAGAGTTGGTTAGAAGCACCCAGCCGTGTCTCTTTGCTGACGATGGAAGCTTGAATATACTACACTATGCCCCCCCCCCTTCCCCAATCCTACGTATTCCAGAATTCAAGGCCCTGCAACTCACCCCCAACCCTACGTATTCCAAAATTCAAGGCCCTGCAACTCGTTCCTAGGCCCATGTACTTCCGAAAGCTTGGGAGGTCAGGGCCGCACCCAATATCGGGGCCTCAAACACTAAAGCAGGGCTTCGCGGCATCAGGGCTCCTATAAGGATACTATAGTATAGGGACTTTACCCTAACGCTCCTGGACCCTCGTAGTGAAATCCCAAACCTTAGCCCCCAAAGCCCAAACCCTCCCCCAGAAAGCCCATGACCCTCTTAGGAGCCTTAAAGTAATAATTATATACTTTTGACCCCAGGACCCAATGATTAGGCCCTCAGGTTTCGGATAGTTGCTATGTAGGCTACCATTTGGGAGGGTATAGGTTATTAGGTATTCGGAGCCTTAGGGCTATAGGAACCGGAGGGCACCTCTGGGCACATTTTTCCAGACCTTCCTAATTAAGGAGTATACCTGAAATCATATCAGGGATCCTACCCTAAGTTGGGGTCTATTCCTGACTTGAGGACTTTTGGAAGGTCTGGGTGTTTAGGCCCTAAACCCCAAAATTCTAAACCCCAAATCCCCAAACTCTACAGCTCTAAAGCCCTAAACCCCAAAGCCTTAACCCATAGGTTTGCCAGGATCCTGTCACCTCGCTTTTCCTTTCATCTATGAGACCCCCTGGGTGGAAGCACCAGAGAAAAGGAGGGACAGGGCTTGGTACAGTCTAGGGTTTAGGGTTAAGTACCTATAGTAAACCCCATAAAGTTGGAAACCGGATTAAGGCCAAATAGTGCTGGGATTACCTATACATCATTACTCTTAAGGGTTGGGGCTATTGGGTTTCCAACTTTTGGGCTTCTACTTTAGGGTTTAGGGAGTTTAGCGGATAATTGTGCTCAGTCCAGCATTTCACTGACTTTGTAGAATGTAGGAAATTTCGGGATACCTGTTGAAGAGAGTGCACCACCTTCTGGCGTTGTACCGAGATGGAAGAGTTCTTCCTATTGGGACAATCACACCACGCTTGCCGTAGTCCAAATTGAAGCCCCCAAATCTTGGCAAACCCATCAAATTTCTACAGCTCGCGCGCTTGCTGAGACACACATACACACAACACACACACACAAGCAACAACTCTAAATAAGAAAGGCATGTTGGATCTATGTATATGCATATATACACACACGAATAATAAGGATACTAGATAATATGTACATATACATATATGTGTACATATACATATGAATCCTAATTATGTCCCTCTCTCTCTCCCTCCCTCCTTCGTTCTTCAAACCGACAAGTCTAACCGTGGACATCTATGCACTGAGTGAAAGGGAAAAAGAAGGTAATGCAAGCCGCTTCATTTCACTTCACTTCGTGTACTTTGGACTTTTTGCCTTTCCACCGTTCCTCTACTATCTGACGTCATTCCATTTGGTTCATGGGTGCCTGAGTTTTATTTAATTACGTGAACCACTCGCTCTCTTCTTTCGCTTGTGTTCTTTGCTTATTAAAATAAACAAGGCACAGCATGCTCTAATCTTGGTAGTGTTGAAGTTGGCCTAGAGAAGGTTGAACACGGCTACAACTAGGACACTTACCATCATTGCCTTGCAGCCAACTCATTGAAGACCGAAACACCCAGCCACCAAGCCGTACACCCCAAGGAAGAGCCCCAAACCCGGAATCTTGTTTCCCACCTGCCTACCCAAATCACTTCTTGAAGCCAGAAAGGACCCCGGCAAACAAACGATGAAACCAGAGAAGTTGCCTTTGAGGTGCATCCGGTGGAGGAGCTTTACTTAGAAGACATCGCCCCGAAGCTACATGAGCTGGTGAGGGGGCTGGGTGGGAAGTGGGGGAGGGGACTGGGCTAACTGTAGTTTGGGTCTAGTGGGTACAGCATATTCACTTAGGGTCCGATCAAAGCTCGAAGATAAGTTGAGGGTTTTGTGTGGACCCGTCCAAAACCCGTAAACAACCCGTGCCAAATCCGTAAACACCCGTGCGAGATTTGTAATTCGAAAACAATGCAGCGGCTGCCGCTCGATCATCGTCGGCTTCGGCGCGAAGCGAGGGAGGAGTTTTTGCAGCGGAGAGCGGCGAGGCCTCGGGTTCTCGACAAAGTCTACAACAACTGCAATCAAGCACTTCCTGTCCACATCTGCATCGTTCAGGACAACTGCAGTCGGGACTGCAAAAACGGTCTCTTGCTCTCGTGGTGCGTCAAGCTCCATCTCCTACAAGTGTGTGTGAAAGGATAAGCCTTCAATGCCTGCATTAAGGTGTACTCGGATTGGTGGGCCGAATGCTTGTTACATTGGTATAGATCCATTCGATAATTCCGTTCAATCCAGTGAAGAGTCTTGTTCTCAATTCTCCCACCATCCTGTTGTCATATTTGGAGGAGGGATATGTTGGCATGTGTTGGGAGAAGCCAGCGCGGGAAACGTAGGAGGTGAAAGTAAATCCGAAACAGCCGCATGCTAACGCATCGTTTGCGACATGCCGTCTTCAATGGTGTAGGGGCCTAAATAATTACCAACACTATTTTGGGTGTTCCTGATTTTGATTATAGTACAATGGGCCCAGAACCCTATTCTAATTATGAAGGCCCCTATATTACTGCATCCATAAGGTTAGAATAGTGAATGATGTATAGCCGTAATATGGCCGACCACGGGGCTGGATTGTATTATGATCAGCGCTCTTGAGAAGAAAGCCAGATGAAATGGATGAGGGAAGCTCAGCTCAAGGGCACAATATAGAAATGACTCTTCATTTTCTCTGCAGTTTTACTGTCGTGATACGTGTTACGTCTTGTTTTCCTTACTCAATACTCTGAGCTGCTTCCATTGCCAAGATCACTCATTTGAATTGCGACTGTCGCTTTTGTATTGGTACAGTATATACAAGTACTCGACCCTAAACCCTAGACCCTAAGCCCTAAGGCCTAAGCCCTAATCCCTAAACCCTAAGCCGTAAACCCTGAACCGTATCTCACCTTCAGCTATAGTCTATACATATTCAAGGCCCTTAATAGTAGCCCTATTGCAGACTGTTGCTGTATGGGAGCAGCCAAGCAATCTAACCTTCGGCCCGAAATCCCAAGCCCTAAAGCCTAAAACCCAGCTCTATACCCCAACCCCCCGAACCCTAAAACCCTAAACCCTAAGCCCCAAACCCCAAACGCCATTACAGATCCCTTTTAAGGAACCTCATAGGTCCGCTGAAACCCTGCACCTTCAGCTCGAAAGCTTGAGCTCAAAGCCCGAGCTTCCCATGCCAGGGCTACTGCGACTCGATGGGGCCTGGGTTTGCCGCAGGATCACATCAGGGTTTAGGGGTCTAGGGGTCTAGGGTTTAGGGGTTAGGGGTTTAGGGGTTTAGGGGTTTAGGGGTCTAGGGGTTTAGGGGTCTAGGGGTTTAGGGGTCTAGGGGTTTAGGGGTCTAGGGTTTAGGGGTTTAGGGGTTTAG
>BGNK01002624.1:37386-95163 GCA_003297005.1 Symbiodinium sp. clade A Y106
GGTTTAGGGGTTTAGGGGTCTAGGGTTTAGGGGTTTAGGGGTTTAGGGGTCTAGGGTTTAGGGGTTAAGGGGTTTAGGGGTTTAGGGGTCTAGGGTTTAGGGGTTTAGGGGTTTAGGGGTCTAGGGGTTTAGGGGTGTAGGGGTTTAGGGTTTAGGGGTTCAGGGGTTTAGGGTTTAGGGTTTAGGGTTTAAGGGTCTAGGGCTAACCCCAAACCCTAAACCGACTTTATAGCGTCTACCTTACTTGAGAGTCGTTTGCAAGCTTCGGGTTTTGAGTTTAAGGCCTACCTGGAGCTCCAAAAACCCCATCTTTTGACGGAACCCTAAACCATAAACCCTAATAGGGAGCCCTAAACGGTAGTTCTTTGGGCTACAAAACCCTATACCCTAAACCCCTGGACCCACTGTAGACCCTAAACCCTATACCCCTACCCATAGGCTCCATGGTAGTTCCTTTTGGGGATTACCTTATAGGATTCGAAATATGAACCCCAAAAAGGAACTACCTTTGGAGCCTATGGGTAGACCCTGAACCTTAAACCCTAAACCCTGTACCCCTATATAGCCTATACCCCTATACCCCGAGACCCTAAACCCTAAACCCTATACCCCTAGACCCTAAACCCTAAACCGTTGAGGGGTTCAGACTTCTGTTTTTTTTTTTTTGGAGGNGGGGGGTGGGTTTGGGCTTTAGGCAGCGCTCTTAGAGTTCTCGGGGGTTTAAGGTTAAGGGCTCCGGTTTAGGGTTTAGGGTTTAAGGGCCATAGGGTTTAGGGTTTAGGGTTGAAGGTTCAGGGTTCCGGTTTAGGGTTTAAGTTTAGGGTTCAAGGTATAGGTTCGAGGACTCAGGGTTTAGGTTCACGGGTCTTGGAAGCTTTGGAAGTTCAGGTTTGACAGGGCTAGGTTGTAAGCCCTAAACCTAGGCACTTAAACAACGAACAGACTAACGAAATTCGGGGTCTGGGATCCTCAACCCTTTAAAACCTGGGGCTTCAGGGTTTAAGCTTTCGTTTTTTTTTTCCGTGATCGGTGATGTCTGATCCAGTGGAGCCGTAGGTTCGAGCAAGATCCCATGCATGGGGTGTGAGTTCGGGATTTCGTTTGCAGACGCACATTTCAGAGGACCTCAAACGGGAACCCAGCACATAGACAACAATTAAGTAGTAGGCCGTTTAAAGCTGTTCTTGCAAGGTAGGCGTGAGGGTTGAGGATCCCCAGACCCCGAATTTCGTTAGTCTGTTCGTTGTTTAAGTGCTTAGGTTTAGGGCTTAGGCTTTAAGGCTTGTTTTGAGTTTGGTTTAGTTGGTAGCGTTGGACCCGATCAGTGGAACTGAAACTAGAACTGTCAGACCATCACGCAATCTAAAGTCATATTCAGATATGTTCCGAATGACCCGTGTGAATGCCGCTGAGTTGGCGTGATAGTTCCTGAAACGGCACATTGGGTATGCTCCGCTTAGCAAGCCCGATACACTTCGTACCAACGACTGTTGATTCTCTGGCTGAGGTTTTTTTAAAGCACCTTTCCCTGCTTATCCTCGCCCGCATCCTCCCGGTCCTCCGAGCACACCTAATCTCCGGGAACGAAGCCTCAGGCCTATCAAGGATGTCAAACCCGCAGTATCATGTGCATATATATATATATATATATTTGTAAATAATTAGCTATATAACATACAAGTAATATAGAATATAGAAAAATTTACCCTAAGTCTAACACGCAAGATCCTAACCCGTAGAAGCCCGAAGCTCCCACAACGCAAGCTGCCGAGAGAACTGCACATTGTTATTGGAAATCGATTAAAGCCTAGTACTAGTAGTAGCACCTTTACAGAATCCCTCCAAAAACCATAAGAACCCACACCCTAAACCCTGCAGCAAAGACTAAACCTCAAAATCCCTGAAAAGAAGCCTGAAAGAAACCACCGCAATCCCTAAACCCTAAACCCTAAACCCCCTAAGCCGTAAATGACCCCCAGAACTCCGTAAACAATCCCCGGAGGAGGCTGCGGCTTCGGAAGATCGGTGCTCAGTTTCCCTGCTCCCAGGGTTCCTTAAAGGTTCCTTTACGCGGATCCATAAGGGTTCCTTTAAAGGGATCCATAAGGGTGCCTTTAAAGAGATCCATAAGGGTGCCTTTAAAGGGATCCATAAGGGTTCCTTTAAAGGGATCCATAAGGGTGCCTTTAAAGGGATCTATAAGGGTTCCTTTAAAGGGATCTATAAGGGTATAAGGGTTCCTTTCACTTTCACGGGGTCTGAAGGGGTTCTATAAGGGGGGGGTTTGAGGGTTAAATCTTAAAGGATCATGGGACTTAGTAACTATAGGGTTATTATTAAGGTAACTATATACTTATAACCCCAATTAAGGCAATTGTAACCATACTTACTAAGTCCCATGATCCTCCAAGTAGGGTTCCTCGAAGGGTTAGATTAGAGAGGTTCCTTTCAGGGTTTCTAATAGGGCTTGATATTATAGGACCCTTATGGGTTAGATTTGGGTGCTGTGGTATGCTTAAGCCCTACCCATAGGCTCCATAGTAGTTCCTTTTTGGGTTTCATATTTCGAATCCTATAAGGTAATCCCAAAAAGGAGCTACCATGGAGCCCATGGGTAAACCCTAAACCCTACTGCGGTAGGACGAAAGTTTGACCTACTTGCGGTTCCACAGAACAGAGGCTCCCATTCCCCTGTAGGATCCTAACAAACCGGTCCTGCTGGGTACTCCTCCGGAACATTAAAGTACCTAGAGGCTCGTACCCTACCCCTTTTTTTGAGTACCTAATTTTTATGGTTAGGATCTGCTATAATATAGTAGATACCCGAAAAAAAGGGGTAGGGTATGAGCCTACAGGTAGTATGGAAAGGGTTTACCTAGACCCCAAAAGTACCTGTTAAAGGGCTCTGATATTTCTCATTAAGAGGTAGTTGGGGGGTCTAGGTAGTGTTTGGGGTTGATTTCAACGCGGAGTATAAAATACTCCGCTAGCCCGGCCACTCGCGCCTCTGGACACTCTGCTGCTACGCAAGAGGTCTTACGACAAGAAAGGTCCAGCAGTTCAAAACTTTTGTCATCCTGATGTAAACATACAACCCTAAGCCCCCAAACCCCCAAACCCACCCTAAACCCTAAACCATAAGCCCTAAACCCTAAACCCACTGTAAACCCCAACCCCAAACCCCACATATATCATATATACTGTGTATGCTCCGCGGGTTCCACGAGCTCTCAAAAGGATCCCGCATGTTCGGGTTGGGCGCTTATCGAGCTTAGCTTACTACTTTTTGTCGGTCAAAGATTGTTTTAACAGTCTTAAACCCTATATATCGTAAGGTTTACGGTTTACGATTTAGGGTTTGGGATTAGCAGTAGAAGTTGTCCTCCCAAAAATAATGGGATGGCCTGAACCCCGGGCTTTCCCCATCAGATAGGACCGGTTTGAAGGTATCCTTGTTGCGGGGAATCAGACGGGCGTGGTGTAAGGCTCTGGAAAGATTTACATTGGCGCTTTCGATTCTTAGGGGCTGATACTGCAGTTTGTGCAGGTGGTCTCGGGGTTAGTATCTCGGTCTTAAAGGAGTGTCTGTGTGTGTGTGTGTGCATGTATGCGTGTGTGGGTGTGTGTGTGTGTGTTTCTTTCTGTCTTTCGTTCTGGCTGCTTGTGCGCACCAGGGGTGATTTCGGTTTACAAGTTTCTGGGTGTTTACTTTTTTAAGGTGTTCAGGGGTTTTGGCCGTGTAGGGTGTTGCGTTTTGGGATTGTGGGGCAGTTTTACACTGAGGGGTTCAGGTTTTGCCAGTTCGTCTGAGGTTTAGGGCTTCTGCAAAGTTGAAGTTTGGGGGATTCGGTTTTTGCAGCTTGTGCTTTACTAGCTTCGATGTTTGAGATGACCCTATACCTCAAGCCCTAAACCTCTAAACCGTAACCCCCCAAACCCTAAACCCCTAAACCCTAAACCCTAAACGACAGACATTAACCCGAAACTTTGGCCTGCCTGCCGTCTACTCGAAAGCCCGGAATCCGGAAAGATCTGGAGTACGAAAGGGGATACACAAAAACATTATACCAATCCCTTTACATTATACTAAAATACACGGTAATATACGATGGTATCCTATCATCTACTGTAGTTGTGCACATAGTATACTGTAATACATCATACTACACTATGATATACTATGATATCCTATATTTTACTATGATTATATCTTGGACTATGAGGAGATAGTTCCCTTTGTTTTGCGGCTCCTGTGTTATCCTTGTCCGGAATAGGCGAAAAACAACCCTGGAGTGGGTGTGAAGGATGCTGTACAATTTTAGAGCCACTAAACGAGATTCCGTGGTAAGTCACGCGCCTTGATATGGCTATCGCAGAGGTGGCACACGGCTCAAGCGGCAGATGTTTGCTAAGCACAGCAGAAGTGTTCCATCATATCCTGCACAGGGTCACTCTGCAATGGGAATCCTCTGCACAAATCAGTATAATTAATACCAATTTGCATCGTAACGGCATGTAGTCGAACCCCCCACAACTTGCAAAAGAGTCACAGATAAGTCCTGAGCGTCTGGTCTTATATATCCTAATCCCAGAGTCCGCAAGCCCTAAGCATTGGAAGCTGGGATGTTCAGGTCGGGCTCAGCTCTGCCTGGTTGATAGGTTGGACCTTCTGCCAAGCTTGCGGTCGAAGAACCCAAATATAGAATACAAGCCAGCAGCCTGACACATTCATCGTTTGCCATTGTTGCCGTCTCTGCATGCCCAGCTGGCTATGATTAAATACGTGCATCACATGCATCGTAGTTGGATTGAGAAAGTAGGATTGCAGTTCTATTAAAGGCCGGCAGCGCCGACTCGTTACAAGTTACGATGAGTCTTCTACTTGATCACAACCGCAGTATTCTGAGCCTCAAGTCTCTTTCGCTCAAATCCTTGGAGCTTAAACCCAAGAGTGCCCTAAACCCCATCCCACGACCTGCATCCATGAATCCCCAATGCCAATCTGTACACCTACAACCGCCCGAACAACCCTGAGAAATATCGAGCAACACCATGAAGATTTCATGCATGCGCGGCTTGGGGCTGGGGTTGGGGTTGGGGTTCAGCCATATAACTGGGCTCGGGGATTCGACGGTAGGAGTACTGGATCCTCAAAAACCGTCGATACGTATGTTTTCTTGTCGAAAAGTATCAACGCTTCCCAAGCCAGCCTTGCAACCCTACACTTTAAGCCGTTTACCCCAGAACCCAGGTTGGGAAGATAAAGGAAGGGAGAAGTCGTTCAAGCCGGCAGCTCAGACAAGAAAAACCGTTGATTATAAACCGGTGGGAGTTGAAATGGGGATCCCTGCAATAAGACTTGTGATATCAGGGTCCTCTGAAACTCCCACATCCATTAACCACTCATTTATCTAAAGTGACTATGAAAGTCAACAGCGGGTTGCTATTGTGGTAGGCTTTGGTATTGAGTCACGGCGTTCGGGCGTAGATGTTTGTTGGGCTTGGGTTTCGGGGCTGCCAGTGCAGTTCAGGAAAGCCGCATTTCCTGTTTTTAGGGTTTCTGTCAGGGTTTGGGTGCACTGGCCGAGCTTACAACTTTGGCGTTTATATTGGAATGTTGGTGGGACAGGTTTGTGTTCAGGATTCAGGCCTGTAAGGCTTCATGCGAGAGGGTTTTGGAGGGCTGAACCAGACGCCGTGACGGTCCACGGTCTCCCATTTATCCGTTGCTGATGTGCTGTGTGCTCATATTGCTGCTGATGGATTAAATCCTGCAGCGCCCAGAACAAGGAATATACACGAAATCCGATAGTTGACGGCAACGCAAGATGCGCCCTCACTGCCGTTGCTGTTGCTGCTGCTGTTCCCCGACGACTTCTACTGGTAAGGCTGTTGCTTCAGCCCTTCTGACATGAACCAGCATTGCCGCATAAATCGCAGCATCAGACCCTCTAGCCCGAAATAAGCTTTAGACCCCTAGACCGTTAAACTGTGCAGACCCTTTGCACCCATAGCCCTAAGCCCTAAAATTGTCGAGGTACCAAGTCCTCGTGAGCCACTTCAACCGTAGACCGTAATTAGGGCATAAAAATCCTCAACCCTAATTATTGTATGGTTTATAAACCCTGAAACCCTAAACCTTGACTAGGGTTTTGCAAACCCTAAGCCCTTATTAGGGCTTGTTCACCACTCGAGGTACCAGGTCCTCGTGAGCCATTTCGCACATCCCGACGGCTTGTGCGGTTTTGGCCATCATGCGAGCCATCCTTTGGTGGGCCAGCGGCTTCTGGAGGCCGGGGCACCTTCTTAAAACAACGGGGTCCCTTGCTTAATAACGGTTGTGTAATTTATAAGGGCTCTTGAAGGTGGATAAGGATCCCGTGGGGTCTATATGTTTCTTGTTTACAGATTGGGCTTTCTTAACATTGCAGGGCCCGTTCGCACAACGATAGTCAGGACCCTGCCATGTAGGCAGGGTCCCCCAAGGGTCTTTTGATTTCCGAAACTCCGGTGTGGGCTTCGCTGTCGTTCGCCAAGGTACGGCTCCTAGTACAAATTGAAACGTAGTGCTGTGCTGGAATGGCATTTCGACTTTCACAGCTGCAATGGTAGTAGAAAGAACGCCCTATTGCCCTAAAGGTCCATGTTCTCGTATAGTTCATGCTTTGACCCTAGAGTACCTAGAAAGGGACTGCTTTGAGGCCCAATTTTTCTTACTATATGGTAGTTTCCGAAAATAGGCGACCCCAAGACAGTACCCTAAATAGTAGGGTTCTTATTATAAGGACCCCCAAATAAGGTACCCCTAATGTTCGGAAACCCTAAACCCTTTATAGAACCCTTATAGATCCCTTGAAGGAACCCTTAAAGGGTCCCTTTAAAGGTCCCCCCCCCATATTTTTTGCGTAACATCGACCCCTAGAGTTGGTGCTCATGGCAGGGTCGATGTAGCAGAGCCTGGTGACCGATGCATCCGCATTTTTGGCTTAAGCTCTCCCCACTACCCATAGGCTCCATAGTAGTTCCTTTTTGGGGTTCATATTTCGAACCCTATAAGGTAATCCCAAAAAGGAACTACCATGGAGCCTATGGGTAAGCCCCTAAGCAAGTGAACCCTGAAACCCTAAACTCCCAGACCCTTGAACCCTGATTCGGAACTGTTCTGGTTTACTGCTTGGCAAAAACATGTAGAGCGTTTTCCCCTATATAGGTTCCCCAGTAGTACCCTCTGGCTCTTTCTATAAAGTTAAACCCAGGGAAAAGGGTAACATTCTTGTCAAGGGGGCACTGGGGAACCTACCCATATAGTTCCTTTTTGGGATTACCTTATAGGATGCGAAATATGAACCCCGAAGAGGAACTACTTTGGAGCCTATGGGTAGACCCTGAAGCCACAGCGCTCAATCTCCGACTCTGGCTGCGCAGTGCAGGGCCTCTTCTTGCACGACGTGCTTCAACAGATCAAGGTTGCCCGGGGTTCGGATTGACGTGTCGCGAGGTGGTTTTCGAGTTCAAGGATTTCCGTTGAGGCCGCAATGATGGGGCAGCGTAAGTGTAGATTCCGACGGTGGAGGGCTTTGGCTTCAAGTTGGCATTCGGCATGCGCTACGGTCTGGGTACGTGCCGAAGCGCAAACTCCGAAACTCCCTTAGACAAGTTGGGTATGATGAACTCGCAAGGACCGTGGTGGTAGTATGCCGCACAGCTTCAGATTCCTGCATTCCTTGCTTAAGGTTCTGTGCCAGTTTAATGGCGTTCTCTAAACTAGGTTCGGTCCATTGAAACACAAAGGAACCCTAATTAGAGAGCCATCCGTGTTGGTTTCGTGGGTTCATGACGATGATGTCAGTCAGTCAGTATGCTTCTCTGTCCTCGTGATGGAGAATTGTCCAAGCCTAAACCTGTCCCCCACTCCTGCACAAAGGCCGTATGTCGCAGCCTACAACCCCTAAACCCTCAACGTGAAACCCTGAACTCCGAAGCCAGGGAATCTACTATGACCTCCCTCTTTTGGAGGCGTTGCTGCCTTGAGCTCAGAGCCTTTCGATGCATGATGTCTCAACAGGTCTTCATCTTAGCAGAGGATTCATTGTTGCGTGATGCATAGGGGAAACCCCAAGGGTCCCAAGGACTCAATAATCAGATACTTGGGTTTAGGATGATAGTTATGTAGGTGAGGATTTTGGAGAGTACATGAGGCCAGCCAGAAGGACTCAATATTCTATACTTCCGCGGGGCGCGTGTGCTATTCCGGAGGGAGCACGCAATCATGTCAGACCTAAACCGTGCACCCAATGAAACTGCAACCCCTATGATGTAATACTCTTGTAGATCCCATCTGGAACCCTAAATCCTTAACCCTTATAGAACCTTATAGACCCCTATAAAGTTGGGATGTGCGACTGCCGAGTTTGCAGCTTTCTGCCATCTTGCTGAAGTTTAAAGAGGTTCAGAGTTAGGGGATTTAGGGTTTAGGGGTTAGGGATTGATAGGGATTTGAGGTCAGGGGCTGTGAGTTTAGGGTTTAGGCTTAGGACTCTTGTGGGTTTGAGGTTTAGGGGTTTAGGGTTTAGGGTTTGGGGTTTAGGGATTTAGGGTTTAGGGTTTAGGGGTTTAGGGTCTAGGTTTTAGCGTTCAGAGGATGGCCACCACACGCCACACACGCACACACGTGACAGCAGTTACAATTGATAGGAGAGCAGGCATGATTTGAATACTGTTTCACGCAAGGGCAGCAGCCGGACTTCTCACTCAAAGATGACATCCACGTTGAATGCGGGCACTTCCGGAAACGAACCAATCCTTGAAGAACGTGTTCGTGAGCGTTGCTGGTCCGAACGTATCGAATAGGGTTTTCCACATCCGAAGGGACCGCAGTTGTGGATTGCGGCCGCGGGCTGTGACGCAGCGCGAAACGAGACATACCCGCTCCATGGAACGGCGCAGGCTCGAGGCTGACAGACGCCACCAAGTGTACCAAGTGAAGACAATCCGGGCAAGGCTTTTCGGTTGAAAAGGAGCAGCGACGAAGCGTTGGTGGTGCTGGAGCAAGGCGGTGATAGGCCTTCTGCAAGCAAGCTGCCCAGGTGGAGACATGCCTACAGCGATCAAAAGCGGCCCATGCCGAGATTTTCGGCAGCGAGATGGCAAGCGGTGTCGACTTTGCTGAAATCAGATGGGAGTTATAGTACGGCCATGTTGTAAATGTTGTTCCTTCCGTACTTCAGTTCATTTCCTCCAGAGGAACCCAGATACCAAAACGGTCGAAAATCAAACAAGCTCAAAACAGCCTCAAAAAGGCCGGCACACCGCCTAACCTCAAGTGTCCACCCGAGGTTCTAGTGACCCGCCAGCCAGCCCAGGAGACCATATGAGTACAGACCCTAGATTGAGTTTATATCCTCAAAACCCTTAATCCTAGCTAACCAACCCATGCGAACCCTAAGGCCCCACATACCTATACCTATAGGGTCATACCCTACCCCTTTTTTAGGGTACCTAGTTTTATGGTTTTATGGTTATGATCTCCTATATAGAAAAGCAGGTACCTTAAAAAAGGGGTAGGGTATGAGCCTATAGGTATAGTCTAGTATATACGTAGGCCTACGTCTCTATATAGGAACCCCGTTCAGGCCTAAGTATATGCTTTATGGGTACATGGAACCTTATATATCCCAAACACCCCTAAGCTCTTGTGGTACAGACCCTTGAAGTGGCTGTATCGGAAACCCTAAACCCTGAACCCTAAGCCTCTAACCCTACATGGCACTTACTGAGTACAGTCAGAAGTTTTTCGTGCCTTCACTGAGGTTATAACTTCTTACAAGTATAGATACCTTGTTTATAACTCCCGAAACCCTAAACCCTTATAATCCTAAACCCTTGGCAACCGTAAACCCTAAACCCTTTATAACCCTAGCTACTGAGTCCCATGAGCCTTTACGCAGACCCTCTTAGATAGTGAACGGGGGAACTTTAAACTTTTTGGCCTCATATATTAGCTCTATCTTAAAAAGTTTGAACTTTTGGGGGCCCGGTTGTTCCCTGAACCCTAAACCCTAAAAGCAGACCCTGAAGCCCAAACCTTCAAGACCCTCTACCTTAAAGATGTGCCAGACCCACAATCCCCGCACACTAATATAGGTCCTAGGGTTCCTTTAAAGGGGACTATAAGGGTTACTGTATGGAATCTATAAGGGTACCATAATATAGGGGCCCTAACAATTACCTATACTATTCTGGGGCTTCCTTATTCTTATTATTGTGCATGTATTATAACCCAAAAACCCTATTCTAATTATTAAGGCCGCTACATTATTGTACCCTTATAGAACCTTTTAAGGATCCCGTTAAAGGAACCCTATTCTAAATATCCCCAAATTACACGCCTTTAAAACCGAAGGCCATCGAAAACCAGCCAAGCCAAAGGGACTTTTGGCAAAAGCCCTATAGACCAGCAACCTTACATAATACGGATGATGGTATAAATCCTGCACTACCCAGAACAAGGAATATACCATATTTCCCATAGTTCAGGGTCCTTAAGGTAGTGCAGGATTTATATCATCAATGGCCCGGAATAAATCCTTCAACAGTAGGTGAATTGGAGCCATGGAAGAGCCTGAATTCCGCAAGACCGTATAAAACTGTATATGACCATATCAACTACTAAACCACCCTAAGCCGTAAACCCTCAACCCTAGAACACCCCCAAAGCGTAGCTTTCTGAAGTCCAAGGGAAGCCATCGTCAGCGGCGAAAGCTTCAGCCGCAGCACCAAGAAGAAAAAGGCCGCCTGCAGGGAGGTAAGCCAGTGAGATGTATACATGCAACACATATATATATATATATGCATATGCACACATCTAGATGTAGATACTTGTTATTGTTACTTGTACTTATGCGCATCTTGTTGAATGTTTGGTGTTCGAATGTGCCTGTGTGCATGTATGTATGTTTGCATGTATGTAAGAATGTATGCATGTTTGGTTGGCTGGTTGGGTGGGTGGTTCGGTGGGTGGTTGGCTGGGGGCTGGCTTGGTGGCTGGGTGGGTGGGTGGCTGGCTGGATGGAAGGATGGACGGATGGATGGATCGGTGGATGGATGGATGACTGGCTGGCTGGGAGGGTGGGTGGATGGGTGGATGGATGGACGGAGGGATGGATGGATGGATGGAGGGTGGAAGGGATGGAAGGTGGAAAGGATCGGAACGATCGAAGGTTGGAAGGATGGGATGGGCGGATGGATGGATGAATGGATGGATGGGTGGATGCATGTGTACACAAAGCAGATAGGTACATGGCGTGTGTGTGTGTACATCAACCAGTCACTCTATCTATCTACCTACCTATCTATCTATCTGCCGATCGATCTATCTATCTATCGATCTACACACATGCATACATATGTGTATTGGTATATATATATATATATATATCCACACACATACGACAGACCTGGACAGAAAGACAGAGAAAGACAGAGACAGACAGAGAGAGACAGGCAGACAGACGGACAGACAGACAGACAGCAGACAGATGTACACAACTACGGCTTTTTCTATAAATAGAGCGAGAGAGAGAGAGAGAGGGCGGCCGGGCTAGGTAGCGGCTAGGCTCTCTCGGGTTGTTTCATGTGGCTTCTTGTAAGATTTTGCTATAGCATGGTGCAAGACATTATGCGGAATTATGCGGAGTTGTTGGCTGTGCACGGCCAAGAACATATGATTTTGTTGTACGTCCTTACTATGGTATCTTAACCTCACTTCTCTCACAAGTAAACCCCCGAACCCTAAGGGCCCGATCCTCTCAGTTCCTGCCTAACCCTAAGGGGTCCATGTGCTCATATAGTATATACTTCGACCCTACTTATGACTACTTTGAGGCCCAAGTATATACTTTGTGTACATGCACTATTGGGGCTTAGGGTAAGCGAGGTTTTCATGTAGCCAAGCTTCGTGTCGGATGTCCCTAAACCCTACAGTACCACTATAGCAGCCTCATAGACAACCCCTTAGAGTTTCGAGCCCATATATAGAGCCTGTCTAGTTCCTGCAAGGAAGTGATTTGGACGTGAATTGAGCACGCATGAATGATTGGAGTTCAGCCTCCAGTATTTTGAGCCGCACGTTGTAGATAGATCTAGAATGATTGAGGGAATTGAGTCATTGACATTTTGGGAGTCTAGACCTTAAACCCCAAACCCCGGCCCTCATCCCTGAAACCCAGTTCTCCTGGCATTACTGCCTCTCATGACCGTAAGGCTGCGCAGGAAAGGAGCTCAAACAAAAAAGCACCCTCAACCCCAAACCCAAAACCCTAAAACCTAAACCCAGGCCCTATTAAGTCCTAAAACCCTAAGCTTTCGGGGCATGGCAAAGTTGTTGACCCGCTTTCTAGCGAGGCTCCAGCTCGTGCAGCCGACCGCGGAGGCAGTCCAGGGGGTTTCCGCCCCTTGGGTTAAGGGTTTAGGGAAAAACTTAGTAGCTGAGTGGATACACTTACACTTTTTGGGACAATATCACCCACTATAAAACTAAAAGTGTACACTTTTGGGGGTGTATGAACTCAGCAACTAAGACAAGGCAAGGGTTTTTGGTTTTGGGTTTAGAGTTTAGGGTTTCGGTTTAGGGATTAGGGTTCAGGAACTCCGAAACCCTACTGAGATCCGAAACAACCTACCTTTTGAGGTCTTATGCAAGGAATTCATAAAAAGGAGCCCCAAATTAATTAGAAGGTAGGTGCTTTAGGGTAACTCCTAAGCCCTAACTACAGGGCTTTTGAGTACCATACCTTAATGCGTTTTTTGGGGACTTGTGACCGAAAGGGAACCGTTGTGAAAGAAAAGTCTGTACGTTTTCCTCCCTGGTTGTTTCAAAGCCCAGAAACTCTAAGGCGTACATAAGCCCCAAGACGTTAAATTCCTGAACCCCGAAACGCCTAACCCGAACCCCAAAGCTTAAAATCCTAAAAATTGCTTGATGCCTCAAATCCTGAAACCTGAAACCTTAAATCCTGCAAGCTAGAACAACAATCCTCACAAGAAACTCCTAAGTTCATGGCCCAGGAACCCCTATGACCTGTTATAGGGTTCTTGCAATACCCTAGGGATCAAAATAGCCCAAAAGCCTTACATAAGCATGGTCTTTGGGCCCAAAAGCCTTAATATATGAGTCCTTAGATCCTTAGGGATACACTCACTGAGAATACGTAGCTCCGACATGGTTTCGAGGCATTCTGGTCTTCCTCCCTGGCTGGGACGATATCGACAGGCGCACGTTGCTGGTTCTTAGTTCCCCAATTCCCAATACCCCAACCTATAAGGGATCCCGTAAAGGGTACTATCGGGTTCCAGAATAGGGTCCGTTTTAAGCTACTGTAGGGTTCCATGGTACTTAGTTCCCCAATACCCAACCTTTAAACTTTTTGGGGCCTGTATAGGTTTGTGGTAATCGGAAAGTTTAACCGTTAATTTCTGTGTCTTACCCTAATGCTCCTGGACCCTCCTAGTGAGATCCCAAACCCGAGGCCCCAAAGCCGAAACCCTCCCCCAGAAAGCCCAAGACCCTCTTACGAGCCTTAGGGTAATTTTGGCTTCTCTTTCAGCCATTGGGGGAACACCCTGGACTCGAACCGGCTCAAATTTAGTTCGACTCTTGCGAGGCCGGTAAGGTCCTGGTTGGGTGCCCTTAAAGGGCTCCTTTAACGGAACCCTTATACAGTAGAAGCCAGAAAGTTGGAACATCATTATCCTCATGCCCTTAAGGTAAAGTATAGGGGATCCCAGCATGAATCATCCTAAATCCATGTTCCAACTTTCTGGGGTTCACTATAGATCCCTTAAAGTAGCCCTTCAAGGTCCCTTAAAGGATTCCTTCAGGCCTTAGGGTATTGGGGAAAATGTGGGTTGGGGGCCCCGGGGTGTTGAAGCTACAGCCTTGGGGTTTAGGGTTTAGGGGTTTAGGGGTTTAGGGTTTAGGGTTTAGGGTTCGTCCTGTGGCTTGAGGCTCAGGTGAAATACAGAAGCCTAAATTGTTGCCAGGACCATCCCTGCTGGTTCTTGTATGTAGTTAGTATAAAAGGTGACAATTTAGTATAATAGTAATAATGGGAATAGTAAAAGGAATAGTAATAGTCACACTAATCTACACCCAAACTCTCTTCCAAATATTAAGACCCCTACAGCTACATGAATTTGGGGCTGTGGCTTGTGGATTGAGGCGCTGGTGCTCAAAGGTCCCCCTAACTCACAGCCATCCACTGCAAACCTAACCCACCTCAGTTCCTGAATCGCATGATGGTTTTCTTCACGATGTTTTGGTGCACTGATGTCTTCTGTGCTACAAGCAACTATGAAACTTCCCCTCCACCATAAACTAAAAACCCGCCCCTAGATCCTAAACTAAACCCTAACCCCCAAACCCGAACTTCGGCTTCTCCGGAGGCTCCGAAAGCAGCTGCGCTGCAATGGTGCCAGGTGCTTGGCTGGGCGAACGCAGAGACTCAAAACCATTGGGGTTCCCTTTAAAGTGTTCCCTGTAAGGGTTCCCTAAAGGGTTTTTTCAGCCACTCCGAAACCCTTTTAATTAATCAGCACATAGTGTAAGAGTCCTGCTGTATCTCAAGATGTATTCTTAACTCAAAGGCGTTGGAGGCTCTTGGAAACAGCACCACGGGAGGTTCCAAAGGGTTCATGAGGTTTTATGGCGGTGAGCTTCGTTTGCTGCCACGATACCGTGTCGTGAGGCAGCCTTGTCCAAGGCCTAGATTTAGATGGAATGCATTCGCAGCCGCGTGGACGACACTTCCCGAGCATTCTCAAGATAGACAGGGCGCTGGTGCTCCTTGCGAAGATTTCCCAAAGATCCCGGCTGGCACCGAAGAGAATTCTAAGATTCCCCAAGCCCCAAGACATGATGGGAGATTGGAGCCAGCCTCGCCGGAGGCCTGCGCTGCAGACGTGCTTGCAGGTGTGAAGCTTCTTGACAGAGACAACAATGAACAACAATTCCGGACTCAAAGCCGTTGCGGGGAAACTCTGCATGGGTTTAATATGGCGGCCTGAATAATTACCAGTACTATTTTGGGGGTCCCTTATGATGAATATAGTATAGCCCAAAACCCATTTTTAATTATCAAGGCCCCTATATTATAGTACGCTTATAATAGGTCCCTTATAGAACCATTTAAGGATCCCTTAAAAGGAGCCCTATTCTAATTATTGAGGCCCCTATATTAGGGCGACGATGCTGCCGAGGACTGCGAAGCGATATACCCTGGTCGGTGTGGAAGACATGACTTCCCAGGCCCCTTAATACGGTTCCTTTAAAAGGATCTGTAGGGTATCTTTAAGGGCTCCTTTAAGGGATTTATAGGGTTTAGGGTTTGGGGTGGATGATATAAACCCTGCATTACCCATAAACAGGAATGTACTAATATACCATAGTTTTCATAGTTTAGGGTCCTTAAGGTAATGCAGGATTGATATCATCAATCGTAATAGGAACCCTAAACCCTAAACCCTTAATTCAGGTACATTCATCAATTCAGGGGTTTTGGGGTCTCTGGCTTCGGCAAGAGCTAAACGGGTTTAGGGTTCAGGGTTTAGGTTTTAGGGTTCAGGGTTTAGGGTTCATTTAGGGTTCAGGGTTTAGGGTTTAGGGTGGGCTCATCCACCGTTAGGTGGGATGCACGTACAATCGCACAGCAGCTGCTTCTATGGAAACCAGATCGATTGCTAATGGGCCTGCATTACCTTTATGAAGGTGTGTAAGATTTTACACCGAAAGTATTTTGTCCACTTGCATTTTGTCCCGAATGTGCAGAGCACTTCCAAGGGCTTTGACGCTGGTCTCGCCTTTGTTTCCGCGCTTGCTGACACATGCTCATATCTGTTTTTGCGCGACATAGTCCTGCAGATTGCTTCCCGATGCATGGTGTAGCATTGCGCATTTTTTCACATCCTAAGACCCTCGAAAATATCAGTAAGTCGAATCCACATTCCCTCGGAAGATGTTGCCTTGCGCGGATTTGAAATGTGCTCGGTCCTTAATGGTGCTATTGTAGATGCCTACCTTCCAGGGTAAAGGCCCAGCTGCTTCTCAATACTCACACAACAGCACTCGAACAAGAATAAACAAGTTCTCAGCTTGAAGCTAGCAAAATCGACGCCTCTCACGGCATGCAGCGCTTTATGTACACACACCCACGGACTCCTTAATTAAGTAAATCCGGAATCATATGATTTCGTTTTGGGTTACTCTTTTGACGGCAATCCAACTATAGCTAGTAGCTGAGTAGATAACCTTTAACCTCTTGGGGTTGTCATAATCCTACCATAATTGTAACCTTGTTTGAGTAGGATACCCTAAACCCTAAACCCCAAATCCTATGCGACTGTGAAGTCTATCGGCATGTTGGCTTTCGCTCGCCCAGATCTTCTCCGATCCCAACCGCTACTGGATCTTGTGGCTGCCTCAGGGTTTAGGATTTAGGGGTTTAGGGTTTGAGGGTTTTAGGGCTTAGGGTTTAAGGGTTTAGGTTTCAGGGTTTTGGGCTTTTAGGGCTTAGGGTTTAGGGTTTCAGGTTTATTGTCAGATCTGCCATTGTAGGATGGGGGTCTGAATCGGTAGTCTTTGTATTCGCTGATGCATGGTTAGTTTTATGATGGTTCAGGAATATTTAGTCGAACTATCCCGAAGCATGTCCCTACTGGTACCTAGCTGTACTGGTTATACTCCCAACCCTAATGCTCCTGGACCCTCGTAGTGAGATCCCAAACCCTAGGCCCCAAAGCCGAAACCCTCCCCCAGAAAGCCCAAGACCCTCTTGCGAGCCTTAGGGTAGTTACTAAGTCCCCATGATCCTTTAAGTAGACCCTCTTATAGAACCCTTAGAACCCTAATAGATTCCTTATGGAACCCTCATAGAACCCTTAAAGAGTCTCTTTAAAGGACCTTAAGTTTTGAAGTTCCCCTAGGTCTTCTGCAGTGGATGCCCCCGACGGCAAGGTACAGTATGAGCCATGCCGCACCAAAGGACCCTTATTGTACTGGTTATACTCCCAAAGACTTGCCCTGATGATCGAGGCGCTGGGCCCTGCATTAAGATGTGACATTCGCAAGCGCCAACTGCGAAAAAGCAACTCTCTTGTCGAAGTCCTATTTAACACTTGTCTGTTGGGTAGGACTTGAAGAATCATGGGACTTAGTAAGTATGGTTATACGTACCTCAATTGGGGTTTTATGGAATTATAAGTGTAGTTACCTTGCTAACCCTAGTTCCTAAGTGCCATTATCCTCCAAGCCCTAGGCCCTAAGCCCTGAACCCTAAACCATGAGCGCAAAGGGGAGCCTTCCAAGCCAAGACAAGTAGATTAAACTCTACATGGGCAGTTCTCTATGATCAGGGTCCATTTTTTTAGAGTTTAGGGTTTAGGGGGTCGTTAAAATTAACAAAGTACGGAACCCTCATAAAAATGGACCCTGACACCAACCCTAATTTAGATAAGTACCCACATCCCAAAACTTGAACCCCGGCCCACAACATTCCCAGACTTTGCAGCTTCACGCCGTTGCTCATTCGCCAACGCCTATGCACTTGAACATATGGAAGATGAGTGATTGAATATCCTGAGGTCATGTAGGGGCCTGAGTCATTACATGCACTTTTCGTCGGATTCCTTAATTCGCTATGGGTGGTTGTCAAAATTAGGTCCTTTTTTGGGTCCTTAATAGAATATGGCACCTAATACTTAGGGTACCCAAAAGGGACCATAATTTTGACAACCACCCATATGGATTCTTTTTTGTAGTTTCACTACGATCTGCCCCCCCCCCCCCCCGAACCCGTCTCTGATAATCGATATCCCTATGTGGGAGTTTCCGACAATAAGGGGTGCCTTATTTGGGGTCCTTATAATAAGGATCCTACTATTTAGGGTACTATCTTAAGGGTCCCCTATTCTCGGAAACTCCCATGTTATGCCCCAAAGTCGGAAACCTTAGGACGAGCAGGCCGAACTTCGATAGGAAGATCCTTCGCCTCGAAATCGTCGGCCCCCAGAACCCCAGAGTGACTCCAAAGCAACCCCTTAAGTCAGGAATATCCCTTAACGTATAATGGATTCTTTAAGGCACATGGGGGTTTCCGAAGATAGGGGACCCTAATATAGTACCCTAAATAGTAGGATCTTTATTATAAGGACCCCAAAATAAGGCACCCCTATCTTCGGAAACTCCCACATCATGTTTTGAGTAGCGGGTTCGAGGTGCCGCCACTCTGAAATTTCAAGTCGCTAAATCCCCTGATGTGCCTAGGACTCATGATGCATACTTAAAGGATCATGGGACTTAGTAACTAGGGTTATTCTTATGGTAACTATACTTATAGTTACTCATAAACCCCAGTTAAGGTACTTATAACCATACTTACTAAGGCCCATGATCCTCCCTCTCAAACTGACCCCCGAGCTGAGGGTTTTGTTGGGCAGTAAGGATGTTTGGGAATTGCAGGGTTTTGGTTTCGGGGATAATGAAGGTTTCAGGGTTTGGGGATGCTTGTGTCGGGATTAAGTACAGGGTGTCGGGGTTGGGGCTTGAGGGTTGAGGGTCTGCCTTAACCCCAAATAACCTATCTTTTTAAGGACTCATATGAAGCCCTGGGCATCAAAACAGCCCAAAAGCCTTATATAGTGCGGTCTTTGTGCCCAAAAGCCTTAATATATGATTCCTTAGTTTCCTAGGGAAGGAAATCATGTTAAGGAACCCCCAAAAATGTAGGTTCCTTAGGGTCAAGGTAGGGCTTGGATGGGACCTTAAGAGGTTTCGATCCGAGCGCTCCGGGAAGAGCCCTAGGCCCTATTATAGAAATAGCAGCTTTGAAGGGAGCCCTATTATGCAACCCTATGGCACCCTAAAAGGGAACCCTAGTATGGAACCCTATAGCAACTTTAAAGGGAACCCTTGAAGTGTCGGCACGTTGTAATATATGGGCCTTAATAATTCCCTATACTATTTTGGGGGGGTTCCTTATTATATCTATAGAATAATGGGCTTCAAAACCCTATTCTAATTATTAAGGCCCTGAAACTAGAGTACCCTTATAGATCCCTTATAGTAACCCTTATAAACCCCTTTAAAGGAACCCTATTCTAATTATTAAGGCCCCTACAGTAAACGGCACAAGCATGCTTTGTGGACCCAGGCCCCTCCACTCGCAAATCCGCTTGGAGCAGCAAAGGGAGGCTCAGCCCAGAATTGCGAAGGGCAATGGGGTCTACCCAGAGCCTCCAAAACCCCTTAATTAAGGAATATACCTAGGGTTCCTTTAAAGGGATCTATAGGGTTTAGGGTTTAGGAGATTCTAATATCCCCTATAGTAAGGAATATACCTTAAATCTAAGTAGGGTTCCTATTATAATTTAAGGTATATTCCTTAATTAAGGGGTTTTGGAGGCTCTGGGTACGGCCTCGGGTGTTATGGGGTTCAGGGTTTGGGGTTTGGTGTACTGTCTTGCGGTTGGGAATTGTTGAACATAAGGTATTCCTTAACCCTGAATATCCTACCTTTTTAAGGACTTCTATAAGGAATCATCATAAGGATTCCGAAAAAGGTGGGTTTTGGGGGGGTTAAGGAGGTTAAGGTTCATGTAAGGATTTTTTTTGGCTGGCGACCTTTCGTCCATCTTCTCGCGCAGCTCAAAACTCGAAGCCGACCCCAGGCCCCAAACCCTGAACCCTGAAGCGGTTGTAATATAGGGGCCTTTATAGGGGTCTATAGGGGTCCCTTTAAAGGAATTCTATATAAGGGCTGCTATAAGGATACTGTAGTATAGGGGCCTTAATAATTACCTTTGCTGTTTCGGGGGGGGGGGGTCCTTTTTACAATTATAGTATAAGGGGCCTTAAAATTCTATTCTCATTATTAAGGCCCTTATAGTATTTCTGAAGCGCCTGCTGCCGAAGGCCATGGTTGCATGAGGCATCAACGAGTTTCTTTTACACAAGATGCTTGAATAGGCACGGCAGAGCGAACTCAATTATTATGAACCCACTGATGTTCTCAGTCTGGTCCTACACCTTATAAACCATCTAAGCTTCTTGCAAAGGCTCGAAAAGAACCTCCATCGAATCCTTATTCTGAAACCAACCTTGACAAGAATTTGCATGTGGAGGACATGAATGCTATGTCAGATCGAAAAGGGGCTGATATGGATACAGCAGCTCGTGCAAGGGAGGCATCTACCAGGGTTTCACACGGTTTCAGACGGTTCTGTACAAGACACCTACTATAAGCAAAGGCAAGGCAGCAAGATCATCGCTTGTTCCTGCAGCCGAAACCTCTTGGGTGATGTTGGGTGAAGGGCTCAATCAACGATCTGTCTGTTATATACTAACGATTTGGATAATGAATTACTACTTCAGTAGTTAGATAATTTAGCAATTTCTGTTTTTGCTTGATCAATTCATTCTTGAATAGGCTAATGAGCAAACAGTCATTGACAGAGAGTAATACAGGCAACAGTCGTGATCGAAACTGCTCCTAAACAAACCAGCAGCGGCTCAATCCTTAATCTGGTTTTGTGACGAGTGACGACAACTGTTCCTAATCCTCAAACCCTTAAACCCCTAAACCCCTAAACCCTTGAACCCTAAACCCCTAAACCCTAAACCCCTAAACCCCTAAACCCTAAACCCCCTAAACCCCTAAACCCCTGAACCCCTGAACCCCTGAACCCCTAAACCCCTAAACCCCTAAACCCAAAAGTCGAAACTCGAAAGCAGAATGCCCAAAATCCTAGCAGAAACTCGCCCGGACGAGGCTGAGGTCAAGCGTTCCTCCCCCCCCGAAAGTCGAAGCCCCGTGCCGTAGTAGGGTTTAGGAGTTTAGGGTTTAAGGTTTAGGGTTTAGGAGTTTAGGGTTTAAGGTTTAGGAGTTTAGGGTGTAAGGTTTATAGGGTTTATGATAACTGTCCCGGAGCACTCGGAAGCCTTCGAAGCCCTGATTCCTGTAAGCAAGAAGTTTTCCACCTGCCAACAAGCTTAAAGCCCAAACCCATCATAGAACCCTGCTCAAAGAACGATCCCGAGAATTGCGAAAGGCGCCCTGGAAGCGAATCTCATAAGAACCCTCTTGAGCCAGACACTGCAGGTCTTCCTGAAACCTCCACCAGGAGTGGGGCTCTGAGCTTGCACATGCAAGTGGGGGAATATTCAGGAGTTCATAAGGGATTTCCTGTTAAGGCCCCTACATCACGGAACCTGGTCGGAGGGATGTTCCAAGGGACACCAGGACCACCAATTTTCAAGAAGATCAGAACTGAACTTCACTAGAGAGGGTTTCTCATGTTTAAGGTTTGGGGCTACAAAAACCTGGAAAGACCATAGTTTCTGTCATACAACATTTCGAAGTGACACAGCTGCCCTGCAGCTGGCAGTCTCTGAAATCTTGACAAACTAGTTGCCCCCGATTCTACATATATTTCAAGAATTCCAGGTCGACTCTCTGCAGCACGCTGCCTCATGACATGCGCCCCTTATATCATAGGGACCCTTATGGTCTTAAGGGGGAGGGGGTGGGGGACTATACTTCCTCAAATAGGCCATATTAGGTACTAAAGGTCCCCATGATTATAGAAGCTCAAAGTGCTCCTTCACACATTTCCTGAGTACCATCGCCCCAGACCTCTAATTAAACCTTAACCTTCTAAACCCTATACCCGAACCCCCTAAACCCCAAAACCCTTGACATCCCTAGATCCTTCGCCCTGAAAGCCCTTCAGCCTTAAACCCTTTTTACCCGAATCCCCTAAACCCTAAGCCCCTACGTCCTAAATCCTAAACGCCCTAAGCCTTAAAGCCTACACCCGAAAACCCTCCATGCTAAACCCCTATATGGAACCCTAATAGATCCCTTTAAATGAACCCTTATAGATCCCTTTAACGGAACCCTAATAGATCCCTCTAAAAGAACCCTTATAGATCCCCTTAAAGGAACCCTCATAGATCCTTCTAAGGGCATCCCGGAGCCTCAAAGCCTAGAGCGCGGAACTTCCGAGACCATCTCGAAGACTGGAGCTTCCTAAGTTCCATCTACTTAACGGATTATGGGACTTAGTGGAGCTAGGGTTCCTTAAAGGGCTCCTTTAAAGGGATCTATAGGGATTCTAGAAGGGGGTTTCAGGGTCTACTTAAAGGGATTTATAAGGGTTCCCCCAAAGGGATCTATAAGGGTTCCTTTAAATGGATCTATAAGGGTTCCTTTAAAGGGATCTCCATGGACTCCTTGAAGGATCATGGGACTTAGTAACTACGGTGATTATTATGGTAACTATACTTACAATTACTTATAATCCCAAGTAAGGTACTTATAACCATAACCCCCATTATAGAACCTTTCTAGATCCCTTTAAGGAACCCTATTATAGAACTCTTTAGTACCCTAAAAAGGAACCCGAAACCATACTTGCTAAAGTCCCATGATCCTCCAAGCATATTTAAGGGGACCCGAATGCCCTGAAGGGATCCTTTAAGGGACCTTTATGGGCTACTTTAAGGGATCTGTAAGGGTTCCGTCAAAGGAGCCCTTTAAGGGTTTAGGGTTTAGGGTTTAGGGTTACTTTAAGGGATCTATACCGGGTTGCGATGACCATGTGGTCAGGTTTTGCCGGAAGCGTGTCAAAATGCCCACTGCGTGGCAAGAGAAGTTAGCCTTGCAGGCACATCAGGGGCAGCTACATCCGCAACGATGGCGTGTGGATTAACGAGCCGGCCGGCCATGTTTGCGAGTTTCGGTCACCAGCTTGGCCGTTGTTGCGACTCGCTGCCGGCTTGTCGCAACATCGCCAGGCGAGGTGCCACGATGTACCGTGACGAGAGTGACGCGATGCCAGGAAAGAATGGGCAATGGCTGGCCTTTGCGGAGTTCCCAGCTCGTAAGAGGGTCTTGGGCTTTCTGGGGGAGGGTTTCGGCTTTGGGGGCTAGGGTTTGGGATCTCACTACGAGGGTCCAGGGGCAGTAGGGGAGGGTTTAGGGTTTGGGTTTAGGGTTCAGCGTTTACCTGGACCCCCCGACGACCCTCTATTATACCCTAAATACCCACGATTAAGGACCATAAGGGCTCTATTAAAGGGTACTTGGGGGGTCCTGGTAGGGTTCAGGGTTTAGGGTTTGGGGTTTAGGGTTTAGGGAGGGAGCTTCCCAGGACCCCCCAATGGCCCTTTAATAGAGCCCTTATGGTCCTTAATAGTGGGTATGTTAGTAGAGTGTAGTTGGGGGGGTCTGGGTATCAGCTCGTAAAGGGTAGGATCGGGTTCCAGAATGGGGTCCCTGTTAAGGATACTAGGGTCCATAGTACTTTATACCCAACCCTTTAAGTTTTCTGGGTTCGTATGGTCTAGTGATATTCGGAAAGTGTAACCTTTTATTTCTGCGCTTATTGGGAAATAAGCCGTCCCCCTTGAGAAGTCAGGTGCGAAAGATCGTGCTGAGTACCAACATTGCGGCTTGGACTTCCAAGGGGTTCAAGGTGTGATTGGTCTATTTTGGTGTTGTAGTTGTGGCTGTAGTTGCAGTTGCAGTGGAAGTGGCTGTAGTAGTAGCAGTACAATCAACAGTGGTGTTGGCAGCCCTGGTCACGGCGTGCCATCAACCGTGCTGGAATTTCACATGATAAAAACCGTGTCCGGCCTTCACTCCACCGTCCCAGAATGTAGCATAAGTCTCCAGGCAGAAACCTCAGTGACCATCGACGACATTGAGGTTGTCATTGACTGCGGCCGCGCCAAGGTCCCCTTAATGTTTGAATTTAGGTGTTTGGTTTCCGGGCTCTTGGTAGACTTAGGCACACATGTTTCTACTCTTACACTTGTCTTGTGCACGGATTAAGAGTTGTATTATGGTTTATGTTGTTGTTGTTTTCACCACTTGTTTTTCTACTGCTACTACTACTACCACTACTACCACTACTACCACTACTACCACTACTACCACTACTACTACTACTACTATACTACTCCTACTACTACTACTACTCCTACTACTACTACTACTACTAGTACTACTACTACTACTACTACTCCTACTCCTACTCCTACTCCTACTCCTACTCCTACTACTACTACTACGACTACGACTACTACTACTACTACTACTACTACTGCTACTGCAACTACTGCAACTGCTCCCACTCCAACTCCTACTCCCACTCCTCCTCCTACTGCTGCTCCCACTCCTACTCCTCCTGCTACTGCTACTGCTACTGCTACTGCTGCTGCTGCTACTAGTGCTACTACTACTACCACCACCACAACCACTACTACCACTAGCACCTCCCCCGGGTCTTGAAATACGTATCAGACACGATCTCAGCATCCGTGGTCTCAAAGCTCTCAACCTCCAATAGACTCAAGGCTCTGAGACCTAACCCACCATGTTAGAGCCCAACAGACTCCATGTTCCAGAGGAAGCCAGCTACAAAGCCCTGAATCCTAATTCACAAACCACCAGCCCCGTCAAACCCTAAACCCTAAACCCTGCAGCTTGAGCCATTCACAGGAAACCAGCTACGATGCTTTCCTTCGCGTGCATGGGTCCCAGAAAAAATCAGTGAGCTCAGTTTTCGGGCTTTAGTATTTAGGGTTTAGGAATGTAGGGTTTAGGGTTTAGGGTTTAGGAATGTAGGTGAGCATGTCGGGTTTAGTGTGTAAATTTACAGAACAAGATGAACTCTGAAACTGTTTAGGGTAATATCGGGGTTCATAGTATAAGAGTATATGGCCCTTACTTTTACAGTATGGTACACCCCCCTGGCGGCGTGTGTTTTCGAGGAATGCATTCGGAAGGGCTTCAGGTAGTACGCATGCACCACCATGTTTACAGTCAGTTGCTGTATCGGTAGGTGTGAACGCGCATTCGTGGCAGTCGTATCCACTAGTGTTGAACTACATCTTTCCACGCATTGTGGATTGCCACTTAAAGTTAAGAATTGTTCGGGATATCGAGCATATTTCGAGATGCCATGGACTTTCAAAAAGGGTTCGGCGGTGGAGGACTAAGGGCACGGCATTAATTGTGGCTCTACTGTCAAGGGTCAGCTGGCCTTTAAGGTATATGTGATCATAAAGGTAGTTTTCTAAGTCAACGTTCCTTTTCAGGTCCTCCAAACTAGCACGGCACCCGTATAAAAAGCACCCTAAAGGGGACTACCCAGAGCCCTAAACCCTAAACCCTTAAAAATGGGAACCCTAATCTACAGAGCTTCACGCTAAACAACCCTAAACCCTAAACGGCCCTAAACCCTAAACCCTACCTAGACCCCCCCCAACTACCCTTTATTGTAGCCCCAAATTACCTCTTAATGAAAAATATCAAAGCCCTTTAAAGGGTACTTGGGGGGTTCTGGTAAACCCTTAACCCTTAACGGCCCCCCTAAACCCTAAACCCTTAACCCTTAACCCTTAACCTCCCAACCTCAAACCCAGGCCGACGCTGAACACCTCCTGGGTCTCTCACGCGTCCCTGAAACAGCGTGCCGGCCGAGCGGGACGGACATCGCCGGGGGCGCCAGGGTCTGTTCGATAAGGGCTGCTTATTAAAGATCTATAAGGGTTCCTTAAAGGAATCTATCATAGGGTTTGGGGTTGAGGATTTAGGGCTTAAGGGTTTAAGGCCTTCGGGCTTCAGGGTTTCGGGCTTAAGGGTTTAGGGGTTTAGGGTTTAAGGGTTTAGGGTTTTAGGGTTTTATGGTTGCGGGTTCAGGGCTTTAGGGTTTAGAGTTTAGGGTTTTGGGGTTAGGGTGGGTTAACCCTGGGCCAGGGCACCTGAGTCAGCCCTGTTTTTTTTGGGGGGGCTGTCCCACTCAAGACCTAGGGTTTAGAGTTTAGCGGTTGGGGGTTAGGGGTCAAGGGGTTGGGGTTCAGGGGTTTAGGGTTTAGGGTTCAGGGATGTATTGGGGTGACGTGAGACCTCCGGCAAGGACAAGGCGTCTATAGCTTACAGCTCATTTAATCATTTGGGCATTCAGGGATAGGGTTGGCTGATAATGAGAATGCTGAACCCTACATCCAAACTGAAAGCCCCCACAAGGCTTGAACAACAGCATCAACTCCCCAACCCTAAACCCGGAAGCCTAAGCCCTATTGAGGCTTTCTTTGGGGAGCTCGCCTTTTGGTAGCTTCGATATTCAGGACTCCTATGGTTTAGGATATAGGTTCCGGGTAAGGGTTCAGGCTGACTTTAGGATTTTTGGGTCAGGGTTCTGGGACCTCCCGGAGACTTTGGCCACAATAGGGTACTACTATTCTGGTGGCTCCTTATCATAATTTTAGCCTTTTATGCCCCCCCAAGACAGTACTCTAGTATTCTACTGATAAAGCCCCTACCTATATTACATTTTTAGTTTTGACATGGGGATATAACTCGCACTCGGCGCTTCATGCAGCAACGTTGCCATTGTAGTCGTGCCACGATCATTGGAGGCTCGAAGATCAAATCGAAAACACACATCGTGACGCGATCAAGTGCTTTGAGGCTTATGGCTGAGGGTTAACCAAAGCTTGAGCCACGGCCCTAACACCATAAAACTACACACAATCGTATTGGCACTCTTTCTCAGAGTGGGATCGGTTTTCATGTGGGATACACCTTTAGTCTATAGCCATGTGTTCTATGAGGGCAGCTATATGGGCTCTACACGGCTTTAAGTTTTCACAGTTTTCGTCGTTAAGACATGTTAGGATCCTTGTTAAGTTCTTTTAGCAGTCTCGACCTAAATCCTACACCCCTAAGCCCCTAACTCCTAAACCCCAAACCCTAAAACCCTACCTGTAGCCGGAAAGACCTACCTTTGTAGGGTTCCTTATTCTGGTTTCTATACATAGTTCCTTAAAGCGGTAGGTCTTTTGGGCTACAGGTAAACCCTAAACCCCTTAAACCCCAAAACCCTAAACCCTAAAACCCTAAACCCAAAGGTTTCAGACGTTGGGCACAAATCCCAAGGCCTTGCTTGTGTTTTATTGCTCAAGCCTGAAGGCTGATACGAAGGCCCAGTGTACAGTGCTGCTCTTACCTGACACAGCAGCGACTTGGGAGCAAGAAGGTAGGGCCGATGGTATAATAAATCCTGCATTACCTGAATGACCGTAGACTATGGCAACTATGGTATATTCCTTATTTTGGGTACTGCAGGATTTATATCATCAGCCGTAGGGCTTACAGGGTGTAGGATCGAGTAGGTAGTCCTGGGGTGGTGGGGTTCCAATATCGGGGTTAGAGGCGCTGCGACTGCTACACGGCGATTACTACTTGCACAACGACGAAGACGATTTCGACTGCTGCATATCCTGCTGCTGCTACTGCTTCTACTTCTGCGTCTACTTCTTCTGCTACTACACCTACTACTGCTATTTCTACTGCCACTGCCACTGTGTCAATGCCAGTGCCACCGCCACTGCCACTGCCACTACTACTAGTACCTACCACTACTACTACTACTACTACTACTGCTACTACTACTGCTACTACTTCTACTACTTCTACTCCCACTTCTACTACTCCTACTACTCCTACTGCTGCTACTACTACTACTACTACTACTAGTACTACTGCCACTACTACCACTACTACTACTACTACTACTACCACTACTACTACTATTATCGGGTTCTAAGGTTTTGGATTATGGATTTAGGGTTCCTATAACGGTTCTCTAAATGGGCTCCTTTAGGGTTCCTTTAAGGGTTCCTTTACGGAACCTTGAATCTGAACTCTGTGCCCCGACCACGCGTCAAGACTTCTAATTGCCACCTGAAGCCTGAACCCTTAAAGGAAACCTAGAGGAGCTCATGTATAGAACCGATATAGGAACCCTGAACCCTTAAAGGAACCCTAGAGGAGCTCATTTATAGAACCTTTATAGGAACCCTGGCTTTTGCGTTTACGGCTACGGCTCTTGGGGAGGGGATCTTCGGGAGCAGGCTCTCCAACTGCTAGCCCTTATACATAGAACCCTAAACCCTAAATTTAAACCCTAAACCCTAAAGTGCATGGACAGAAACCTTGCTGAGAAGAAGGTATAGACTCCTAAACCTGTAAACCCCTAAACCCTAAGGGTTTAGGGTTTAAGGACCTGAATATGCTGGAAGATATCCTCCTCCATTGAGGGTTTTTCCGAGTTTCTGGAATCCCAGGCTACTTCCAAAGCCTCAAAACCCAACCACGCAAAGAATCGGCACTATAGTTACTAAGTCCCATGATCCTTTAAGTACGCCGATCCGGAGGAGCTGGCGGCTGTAAGGTTGTATGCAGGTCCGACGATCGGTAGATCTGCTGTTCAACGCTAAGCCCACTCTAAATCCTATGATTAGGCTTTAGGGTTTAGGGCCCTGTAATCTAAAGCTCTACATCGTAAAGGCTTCAACGGCTTGAGCCGAAACACGACTGAACAAAGCTGTTCTTCTCTGGACTTTCCCTTCTGACTTGCCAACCCTACCTCCACAAACCCAAACTTAACGCAACCCAAACCTTATAAGCCCTAAACCCAGACCCGCCCTAAAGCCTAAACCCTAACCCCAAAACCCCAAACCCTAACCCCAAAACCCTAAACCCCAAAACCCTAACCCCAAAACCCCAAACCCTAACCCCAAAACCCTAAACCCCAAAACCCTAACCCCAAACCCTAACCCCAAACCCTAAACCCTAAACCCCAACCTTCAGCCCTGCATCCTGACCCGACGCCCTAAACCCAAATCTGGAAAAGGCCCGAATCGCTGATCCAAGAGGTCTTAATAATTACCAAAACTATTAGGGTGGCTCCTTTTTATAATATACCCCCAAAGCCGTATTCTAAATATTCGGGCCCCTACATTATGTATAGTACCCCTACAGATCCCTTTTAGAACCCTTTAAGGATCCCTTTAAAGGAGCCTTATTCTAATTATTAGTGCCGGCCCCTATATGTTCCAAGAGGTCATGATCCGAAGAGGTCCCGTGCTGTTGCTCCTGGCAGCCTCCTTGGAGGACTGGGGTTTAGGGATTAAGGTTTAGGGATTAGGCCCTAAACCCCTGAACCCCAAACCCTAAACCATAAGCCATGAACCCCAAACCCTACACCCTAAAGATTCTTCCCTCGGAGGCGGCTCTCAGTGCAGAGAACATCACAAACGACACGGCGGATGAGATTCTGCTGGCTCCCGAGGTGTTTTCAGTGTTTAGGCTTCAGGGTTTAGGGTGTTCTGGGGCACAGCTTAAGCTGTAGAGGATTTAGGGTTTAGGGTAATATAGGGGCCTTAATAAATTCAAACAGGGCTTGGGCGCATACTATACTTTAAATATGACAAGGAACGCCCACAATAGTATAGGTAATTCTATGGGCCTCTTTAGTATGGGCACAGTTCAGGCTGCAGGGGTTTTAGGGTTTGGGGTTTAGGGCTTCGGGTTGGGGGTTGAGAGTTCAGGTGTTTAGGCTTCGAGTTTATGGGAATTAGAAGGTTATCCGAGCTTGGGAGTACCATACTTTAATACTTTTTTCTTAAAGGAACCTTTATGGAATAAAAGTTTATACCTTTTTCTCCCTGGCTACTTAAAATCCCAGTTATAGGCAAGATAGGTATCGCAACCCCACAGAGGCTACTTGTAATTTCACTGACACCCTAGCCACGACATCCTTCGATCCATGGGGCTGGATTCCTTTATTTTTCTGAGGCTGTATTCAGGCTTTAGGGCTTTGAGAGCTTATAATGCGCTACAGCCTAAACCCCAAACCCTAAAATCGAATGATCCCGTTAATCCTTAGACCATATTAAGCCCCCTCTAAACCGTAAGCACGAATAAACCGCAGGCACGATTAAACTGTCATAAGCCTTCGGAAGCCCCTTCTAAACCCTAAGCCTTAAATCTTAATGAAAGATCAACCCGAAGAAGCCCTTGGTTGAACCCGAAACCCGCATGAACCTATATAAACCCTAAACCCTCAACCGCAAACCCTAAACCTTAAACCGTAAACCCTAGGCACGCTCCTAGCAGGCTTCACGCCCAGTCGAATTTCTCTAAAGCTTTTTCTGGGGCTCCAAATAGCTCAAAGTAGGTACTACGGTTGATGATATAAATCCTGCCATACCCATAATAAGGAATATACCATAACTCACATAGTTTAGGGTCCTTAAGGTACTGCAGGATGTATATCATCAACCCTAAACCCTAAACCCTATAGATCCCTTAAAGGAACCCCTTAAAGGTACCCTTATAGATCCCTTTAAAGGAACCCTTATATCATCAAGCGTATTTCTAAACTTCAGAACCCCATAAGTAGGTACAATTTTGTGTACTTGGAGCCGTAGGGTTTGGTTTCCGCCCCAGATATCCTGACTCGCTGTGACGCGCTTGGTATCCCTGCTACTTGCGTTTAGGGTTTAGGGGTGCTGCATGTTTAAGCTCTTTTTCTGTAGGCCCACCCCACGTTAAACCCTTAGCCCTAAGTAAACTCTAAACCCTGAACCCCAACCCCGAAACCCTAACCCCTAAATCCTAAACCCGAAACCCGAAGCCCTAAACCCAGACCCGAAACGGGCCCTAAATCCTACCCCGAAGGGTCCAAGTAGTCCAAGTACCTAATAATCATATACTCTCCGAAATAGTGAAACCTACATACCTACTAGCGGAAACCTAATAACCTAATTATTGGGTCCTTTGGACCCTTGGGGTTAAGGACCATATGGGCTCTATTGAAGGGCACTTGGGGGATCCCTAAACCCTAAACCCGAAGCCCCTATAGATCCCTTTAAGGATCCCTTATACGACCCCTTTAAGGAACCCTTTAACAGGGAGCCATCCAGCCTAAGGAGTGCTGCAGACCAGCTGAACATCAACACGAACTCTGAAGGGGAGCCCGGGGGGCGGGGGGTGGGCCGTTTTTTTTATTGGGTTTGTTTAGGTGTTTAGGGCTTTGTAGGGTTTAGGGTTTCATGGGGTTTAGGGTTTTCTTGGGTTTTAAAGGGTTTTATTGTGTTTTATAGGGTTTAGGGGTGTTTAGGGTTTTGTAGGGTTTAGGGTTTTATGGGGTTTAGGGTGGTTTTGGGCCTTTGTGTTCATCCTTCAGCCTTTGGGCTTTGACCAGGTTTATGGTCGGGGCTCAAAAATGCGGAAACTATGGCTGATGGACAAAATCCTGCATGACCCATAATAAGGAATATACCATAATTCCCATAGTTTAGAGTCCTTAAGGTCATGCAGGATTTTGTCCATCAGCCGTAGGTAACCAAAAAGATCTACTGTACACCCTAATGCTCCTGGACCCTTGTAGTGAGATCCCAACCCTCCCCCAGAAAGCCCATGACCCTCTTACGAGCCGCAGGGTAGGTAACCAAAAAAGAGCTACTGTACATTGGAGAGTATCGGTACGTGGCAGAGGTATGTTTATATGGGAATTAAACTGTTACTTTGTACACCCTGAGGATGTCAAGACTGATGCTTGCAAAGCTTGAAATGAGTACCCAAAAGTGTCCCTTAGGGGTCCTTGTTAAATTTACGCGATTACAAACACCCGAAACCTCGTTCTAAATATTCAGACATGAACGTCGCTGCAGGGTCCTTCGTACAAGTCTAGTATAATGTACCCCAAAACCCTCGAACACCGAAGTCGAACTGGCACGGCTCCTTTATTTGGCAGTTTCCGAAAATTAGGGGTACCTTATTTTGGGGTCCTTCTAGTAAGGATCCTACTATTTAGGGTACTATATTAGGGTCACATATTTTCGGAAACTATGACAACTGAATACTGGGAAAAACGTACCTTTATTGTGAAGGGGCTGCTGGGGAAAATAAGAAAACTGGAATTTTCAAGTCCGATCGGAAGAGACTTGGGGTTTCAACCTTACACCTTCGCTGGGGTGCAGGCTGGGAGTTTAGGGTTTAGGAATGTTAAGGTCCAGAGCATGTTGGGGATCGAGGGATTAGGGAAGCTTGCCAAACTAGGTTCCTGAGTACTACCCTTTTGCCCTTTTTGGTTTAGGGTCCCCTTATTAGAAGCCAAATAGTAGGAAAAAGGGCACCCTTACTATAAAGCGGTTACTCAGGAACCTAGCAAAGAGTATGCCTCACATTTGCAACATGGTTGAGATCCTTTCCTCAAGGGACCCTGGGCAAGGGATGAAGGGACAATGTAGACCCCTGTTTAAGAAACCCACGCTTTCTTTAAAGCGCCTTGATATTCCGAGCTCACTCTAATGCTTGTCAAGGGAAGGGGATATTACCCTAAACCCTAAACCCGAAATCCTAAACCGGGGTCTGAAACAGAAGACTACATAATTATCAACAAGTCCTTAGGGCTCCTTGTTGTAGGTAATTCTATACAGTAATGTCAAGGATCCCAAAACTTTCTTCAAACTATTCAGAAGGCCCTTTCAGCATATACATTACTGGAGTTTGGGTACTGCCCGACTCTGTAACAGCTGGATAATGTTTAGTTACTATATATACAGCCCTTAATAGAACCCCCCCCCCACTCCCCCAATGTAGCCAGTCACAGGGTGGGGGCAATACCCAAAATGGAGTCACTATAAGCACGTCTGCCAGGATTTGGACACGTTCCTCTCCGCGATATTCTTGAACAGCATGATCGCTGCAGGAGAACCTTAACCCCCTAAACCCTAAACCCTACAAACCCCAAAACCCTAAACCCCTACACCCTAAACCCCGAAACTCTAAACCCCTAAACCGGATCAAGCGGGTTGGGAGTTGTGAGTCGAAAACATACTTGGAGGATCATGGGACTTAGTAAGTATGGTTATAAGCACCTTAACTGGGGTTATAAGTATAGTTACCTTAATTATAACCCTAGTTACTAAGTCCCATGATCCTCTAAGTAGACGCCAAAACCCCCCTTATAGAACCCCTTTAGATCCCTTTAAAGGAGCCCTTTAGAGAACCCTTTAAGGAAGCCTAGTTACTAAGTCCCATGATCCTCTAAGTTTAACCTTCAATCCGACACCCTTCGCCGAACCACCTCAGCCTTAACACGGTTTAGGGTTTCGGGTTTAGGATTGAGGGTTTAGGGTTTTTGTTTCGGGTTTAGGGTTTCGGATTCAGGGATTTTGCTTATGGTTTAGGGTTTCGGGTTTAGGATAAAGGGGTTAGGGTTACTGTTCATAATATGAATGGCCTAGACTATGGGAATTATTGTACATTCCTTACTATGGGTACTGCAGGATTTGTATCATCAGCAGTAACACGGTTTAAGGTTTCGGGTTTGGGATTGAGGTGTTAGGGGTTTTGTTTAGGGTTTGGGGTTTAGGGTAACTCCCTGGTTCTTAGTAGGCAGTGGGGGAATGGGTTTTAGGGACTACCATAGGGATCCATTCCCCCTTTCCCTACTACGAACCAGGGAGCTACTGTTATCCACGGTCCGAAGACTGAACAAACCCCTAAACCCTAAACTTCAAACCCTCCCCCCCCCAAAAAAAGCATGACGGAGAAATTGAAGCCCAAGTCCAGCACCCGAAAAGCCTCCCGAAACTGTTGTGGAGAGTGTTACATGTAGAGTCAATGTAGGATCCAGGTTTAGGGTTTGGGGTTTAGGGTTCAGGGTTTAGGGTTTCGGGTGAGGGTTTGTGGAGGATTGTGGAACTTAAGTAGCGCAAACTTCATAGCCTGCAGTTGCGCCAATCGTAACCCCCTAAACCCTAAACCCCAAAACTAAACCCTAAATCCCTAAACCTTAAACTTAAACTCTAAACCCCAAGCCCTAAGCCCCTAAACCCTAAAACCCCTAAACCCCATAACCCCACGACATCAAATGCACGCACTGCAGACTGGGATCGGGCCCCGAACATCAAAACGTCAAAGTCAGGAACGTTGTGACTGTTGCGAGGCCTGGGTTCCTGAGTAGTGCCCTTTTTGAAGGGTTCCTTGAGGAGTTCTATTAGGGAGTCTTACAAGGATCTATAGGTGTTTAGGGTCTACGAGGTTCCTGAGTAGTACCCTTTTGCCCTGTTTAGCTTGGGTTTCTTTATTATACAGAATATCAGGAAAAAGGGTACCCTTGTTATTGAGGGGTTACTGGGGAACCTTGAAGCAGCCATGAAGAAGGTCTTCATCGGAGTCTCATGTGTTCGATGTTCTATATTTGGGTTCTATCGGGGTTCGGAACTCACCTCCCAGAAAGGGATCTGGCTCCAGGGACTGTTGGGGTTTATTCGGGTCTAGGGTTTTAGGATTTATATATGGGCTAGGGCCGAGGGCTTATAGGGCTTACGTTTAAGAACCCTCGCAAGAGAGGATGCATTCTTGCATTCAGCGTCCTCCGCGTCCGCTTCCCGATCGTGTTTGGGCCTCAGAGTATGTCACGGCTGGCTCCAAATAGAGGCTACTTGCTGGCCGCAAACGTATTCTAGATCCAAGATTGTGTCTGTGTACAGTAGCAGTAGCATCCAGAACAACTTGCCGGCCGAATTCTTATTCAGACTGGTACCATCAAAACGGAGGAAGCCGCAGAATGGACCTATGCCACCCTCCTCGTGCTAACAACAACAAGGCAGGTTGCGTCTACTTGTGTTTTTGTGTTTCAAGAAAGGAAGCTGTGATGCTGTTCAAGCAGCACAGAGGGCTTGTTCTAAGTTCGAACTACACACAAAGGACCACCGGCGAACCACAAGTTGTTCAAAGCCGATAATGTGTGCCCGCCCTTCCCTTTCAACGAGATCCTGCTCTTGACGAAACAATATGCATGCCAAGCTCTTGTATTGAACACAGACGCTGCTGGACGGCCGAGGTACTCGCATCTACAGCCGGAAAGCAACAAGGCTCGGAAATGTTACCCGGAAGTTTAAGTCGTTGGACTTGGGCTCATCGCATTCCTTGTCAGCTGCCTGTGGATCACTAGGATAGGGTTTTGGGTGTATGTGAAAACTTAAAACCTTGCAAAAGATGTATATACCTGATAGCATTCCAGCAGAAAATTCCAAACAACAAACAACTGAATTTGTCATTCAGTTCGTGATACTCGTCCGTAGGGTGTCACACAACCCTACTTTCATTATGAAGGCCTGTATTCTTGCAGAAGCCCATATCATATATCATGAACCCTCAAAAGAACCCTGCTCCCTTGAAACACCCTCACCTCTTCGCAGGCCCCACACCCGAAACCAAAAACCGAACACCTTCTGCCTCATAGACCCATTTAAACGCCGCCCGTTGACGGTTTAGGGTTCAGGGGATAAAACAAGAACCCGAAAAACGAGCCCTAAACCCCGAAACCTTTTGGATCCCCTTAAGGGAACCCTTGAAGAACCTCTTAAAGGAACCCGAAAAAAGAGCCTTATGAACCCCAAAAGGCCCTCGCTGGTGAGCCCAGCGAGCCCAGCGTGCAGACTCTTCAAAGCCGCGCTTGGGCGATCAAGGCACGGGAGCGACGAGCTTCGGGTTCAGGGTTTGGGGTTTAGGGTTCAGGGTTTAGGGTCTAGGGTTGAGGGTGCGACGAGTCTGATGGGGGGGGTTCATAGGGGCCTTAATTAATTGGGGTCTAGAGGTCTAGAGGGGCCCCTTTAAAGGGATCCTTAAAAGGGGCTCCATATAAGGGCTACTATAAGGATACCGTAGTATGGGGGCTTAAACAATTACCTATACTATATATATATATATATTTTTTTTTTGTTTTTTTTGGGGGGGGGGTCCGTAGTATAATTAGGGTTTAGGGACTACTTGGAGGATCAGGGGACTTAGTAAGTATGGTTCCTCAGAGGCTTCCTTAAAGGCATCCCTGGAGGAGGCCTAGAATCTGAGCTTTGGAGTACCATACTTTAGTACTCTTTTCTCAAAGGAACCATTCTGAACAACTAAAAGTTTATCCTTTTTTCTCCCTGGTTACTTAAAAGCCCAGTAATGGGGGATAGGGGACTTAGTAAGCATGGCTGTAAGTACCCCAATTTGGGGGTTATATATAGTTATAAGTATATAGTTACCCGAATACTAACCGTAATTTACTAAGTCCCATGATCCTTTGAGTAAGGTTTTACTACGAGGGCAGGAATCCGCATTGGGTGTTTCTGTCGTGAGTTGAGAAGGTCCCACGGTCGTACATTCAACAAATTTGACCGAGGGCGGCGAGGTCTAGGTTTGCAGGGGAACATGTGTGGTTTGCGGGTCTAGGGCAGGATGTGTGTATTCTTCATAGTTCGACATGACCTTCCACCCTGAACCCCTTTAAGTAATATTAGTATAGGAGCCTGCATGATGAAATAATTATTGTGTTGGGGTATAGCGTACTATACAGGTATAGTGAAGAAATCTAGGGAATTGGATTAGGAATCGTTCAGGCTTCTGTATCAAGCAATATGTCTGAGCTTTTATCTTTGGGAACACTGAACTCTCAGCCTCTATGAAATTTTCTCTGCAGGCCAAGCTTTGCGACTGGGTGGGCTACAGCATTAACACCAGCATCGAGGAAAAGAGTTGCCCTTGGAACAAGAGCCCAACTCCTCTCCAAGTCCTAGAGAAACTGTCAGCCCTGAACCTTAAATCATAGGAACCCTTAGGGGGGAGGGGGGGTAGGGGGCCTTACTGCCTAGAATAAGGACCCAATGTTTCAGAAAATTTAGTCCCTACCCCCCTCCCCCCCTACCCCCCTAAAAGTCCCTATGATTCTACAACCGTTCAACTGGAAACCTAAACCTACATAAAATTCCAAAAGCCTACTGTTCTTAGGGGTTAGACCCTAGAATTACGGGGTCATAACCTACTATTTTGTAGGGTTTGGGGATACAGGTGCACCGAAGTCCATAACCCGAATTTAAGCCCTGAACCCTGGACTGAACCCTGAGCCTCCACGCTACATCCGCCGCCGAGAGCCCAATACCCCTTAATTAAGGAATATACCTTAAATTATAAGGGGATTCATATTATGATTTAAGCTCTATTCCTTAATTAAGGGGTATTGGGCTCTCTGGGTTTACAGAAGCCCTGCATCAACCAACGCTTGCATGTGGGACTAAACCGTAGGGTGTAGTCAGTAGCCCGACACGGTGAAGCCCTGAAGCCCCAAGCCCTAAACCCTGAACTCTAGACTCTAGACCCCGAAAACCTTGAACCTTCACCCTGGACGGCGTTCCACCGTATGGAAGCCCTCCAAAGCCTGTAGGTTGTTCAAAGGGTTTTTCAGATGTTGGGGACGACAGACTGCTTGGGCCGTCCCTAGACCGGAATCCCGAACCCTAAGCCCTAAGCAAAATAGTATCCTTCCCCTGAACGGAGCTCCGAGAGAACCGTTCAATGACCTCGGTTCAAATCTTAGACAGACAGGCTTGCAGTGTGTAATTTAGGAATTTAGGGTCCTTGGTCACGGAATCCCAAGGTACCGTTATACGTAGTGATACTATACTAGTTACTAGACCATACTGTACCCTTGAACCCTTCTCTGATAATAAAGGCCCCATATCCGAGACCCGACTTTGAAACCGTGCTTCTGCAAGGACGCCGTCGATAGGGCTGGTCTCGATGCCGCCTTGTTGCGCGAGCAGCTCCCCGAAAAGCTACGCTTTCCCTAAGCCCTAATCCTTAAATGCCCTTGAGCGTGAGGGCTCAGGGGTTCGGTTGTTGGAGCTGGCGGGTCGGGGTTTACATTTTGTTGCAGTTCGATGTTCATGGGTTTCATGTTTTGAGGTTTGTCGAGTCTGTTTCTTAGGGCTTGCCGGATAGTTAGGGCTGTAGATTAAGGTTTAGGGTTTAGGGTTTAGGGTTCTGGTTTAATGCAGTTTTGCTAGGCGTGTTTGAGGTACTGCAAGATTCAGCGGCCGTGTAATACGGTTTCGGGTCTGTGGTTTAGAGCTTACCATATTGGGTTAGGATAGGATGCGGGGCTCTGTGTTCCAGGGTCTAAACCCTAAACCCTTAAACCCTTAATCCCCTAAACCCCTAAACTCTAAACCCTAGACCCTTAAACCCTTAATCCCTAAACCCCTAAACTCTAACCCCCCCAAACCAGCGTATAGGGCCAGGATGGAGGGCTCAGGGCATTTATTCCCTGGGGCCGATCGTCATTATCATGAGTTGTCACGAGCACTGGATCGTTTGGTTGGCCTCCCACTTCGCCATTTTTGTGGCGGAGCTGAATGTCCAGAAGATAGATTCTGTATTTCTTGTTCTGCAAGCCCTCAACCCTAAATCCTATCCCTTGAACTCATCCAATGCAGCCACCCTAATGCAACACTCAGTCACAAAGTAGGCTGGGGCTAAGGATTGGTAGTGAAGGGCCAAAGGGAACCGCAAAAAGCTCTATAGTAAGGGTGATCTCCCCCCCAATAAAAAGCCACCAAATCCTACATAAACCCAAGCCTTGGGGGGCTGGGGGTGCGACTGAGAGGCTTCGCCGAAGCCCCACGAACGCAAGCAACGGTCAGGGGTCAAAGTTGGCACGGAAGTCAGAGTGTGTCACCGCAAGTTGCCACTTTGGGAGCTGCAGAGCCTGGGGGTTTGGGGTTTAGGGTTTTAGGGTTTAGGGTTTAGGGCAGCTCGCTCAACGAGTTGGATTGATAGAGCTGGACTACGCGGTCCCGTTTATCTACAGCCCATGTCACCTCAATGTGACACTCGCCGGTGTAAGCGCGTGCGGGGGCACTGTTGGGTTGCAGCAAAACGTCTCGGAGGGCCAAGTTCGACCATATTACCGACTATGGATCCTTATGCTTTATGATACAGTCTTAGATCAAGTTCCTGAACAAAAGCCCATTGTAAGCGTGGCTTGTGACAGCCAGTTCTCTGACGGTATCTCAAAGGGCCCATGTACCGTTTCAGTAAATACATGCCTTTGCATCGATATAGTATTATTTACGCGCGGCCCGCGGGCCGCGGTTTCTTTTGCCTGCACCGAAGCTCCTCACGAGGGGAACCCTCATTTCAAGCTGACGTATATACGTCATTATATGGGTACTTGTCAAAATGATGGTCCCTTTTTGGGTCCCTAATATAGTACGGCAGCTAATATTTAGGGTACCCAAAAAAGGGCCATAATTTTGACAAGTACCCATATAAGCCGAACCCTAGAACACCCTTTAGAAACCCTAGTCCCCAGATCCCTAAACCCTAAACCCTAATCCCTCCATTAAGGGCCCTTTCGGGGGGTCCTGGTGTATTAGGTACACTTGGCTCGCTGCTCGCGTGCTGGATGCTTGGTTGCGAGGAGTCGACTGTGGCCTCCTAGTCTCAGTTCTCCAAAACCCAGGGTTTAGGGTCTGGGGTTGTAGGGGTTTAGGGTTAACTTTTTGGGTTCATATAGTCTAGTGGAGATCAGAAAGTTGAACCGCTTATTTCTGTGCCTTTTTTGGGAAGTAAGCCTTTCAAACCTTGAGATCTAGATCCCTTTAAAGGAACCCTTCTAGATCTCTTAAGGGGAACCCTTATGGATCCCTTTGAAGGAACCCTTAAGATCCCTTTAGAGGAACCCTTATAAATCCCTTTAGAGGAACCCTAAACCCTATTTGAGCCGTGAACCTAAACCACACAGCACAGCACCCAGAGCTTAGGGTTGACCTAGACCCCCCAACTACTTGGAGGATCATGGGACTTAGTAAGTATGGTTATAAGCACCTTAACTGGGGTTATAAGTAGTTATAAGTATAGTTACCTTAATTATAACCCTAGTTACCAAGTCCCATGATCCTCTAAGTACCCTTTAGTTAGAAATATTAGAGCCCTTTAAAGGGTACTTCGGGGGGGTCCTGGGAGGCTCTAGAGTTTAGGGTTCAGGTTCTAGAGTTTCGGGATGAGCGTGTGGGGCTTAGGGTTTAAGGTTTTTAAAGGGCTTTAGGGTTTAAAAGTACGGTTTAGCCTTCTTTGTCGATGACATTTGCCGTGGCTAATTGCACATCCTGAATCCTTTAAACCGTAAACCCTTTACCCTCACCGCAGAGGCTTTCCAAAGCCCTCTCTCTTCACTCAGGCACTCTGTGTCTGTGCTGTCCATGTCCAAGCAGTGACACCAGAACCAGAACATCATGCCAGAGCCAATACCTTAAGCCGTGAACTCAAACCTTCCCTCATAACCATAATTTTTTTGCACACCATATATAACATTATTTTACATAAAAACTCCTTACCAAACCACATAGGGAGCCCTCATAAAGCCCTGAATCGCTAAGCCCTTCAAGCTCTAGATGCCCAAAACCCGGCCTCCATAGAACCCTGAAAGGACCGAGATGAAGAAGTTGAGAGGGTTCTATGGGGTTCTCAGGGTTTTGCAGGGTGTTTCAGGATCCTAGAAATACGAGCATTTAGGGCTCCATGGTTTGATTAGTAACTCATAAATTGACCCATCGAGTTTCAAAAACGCCCCTATAGGAACTAGGTTCCTGAGTACTACCTTTTTGCCCTTTTTGGTTTAGGGTCCCCTTATTAGAAACCAAATAGTAGGAAAAAGGGTACCCTTATTATAAAGGGGTTACTCACGAACCTAGGGAAGCTCTACTTCACAGAACCCTCAGTTATGTAGAAGATATTGGACCCCACTCAGGGCAGCATTGGGATTCCCATGTGCCTCATCGCGATCCCTGTCACCAAGACACTCGGGGGCAACGGAGGCCTTATGGTCCTGAAGGGGTCTTACTCAGTAGAAAAGGGTTCTGTGAGGTTTCTATACTGGCTGTAGGTGGTTTATTTAGTCTAGTGGATTATTACAATTCGAACAGTCCATTTTGGTGTATGTCAGGGTTCAAGCATATAGGGGCTGCACGCTATACCCCACAGCCTAAACCCCTAAACCCTATACCCTACACCCGACAAAGCCTGAGCCACATACCCTCAAACCTAACCCTACTCCCTAAACCCTTAACCTTGAAGGGTCCGATAAGGTATCCTTGGGTGCTTAGGGTTTAGGTTGAAGGAGTTTCATGGCTTTTGATCTAGCTTGCAGTATTCGGGCCTGGCGAGGTTGCGTTCTCCGCTGGGTCCAGGTATTCTCGCTGCTAGATCTAGGCCTAATATAGGGGGCCTAAATAATTACCTACTCTATTTTGGGGGCTCCTTATTATAAGTGTAGCTTAAGGCGCCTACATTATAGTACCCCCATATTACCCCTTATAGTAACCCTTAAGGAACCCTAAGGTTTAGGAAAGTTTAGGGGTTTCGGGCTAGGGTTTCATTCGGGCGGTTCTGATCAGGGCCAGGGGGGCTTTGACTTGGTCCAGGCGGTACGACAGGACACTATGGTTGATGATATAAATCCTGCATTACCCAAAATAAGGAATATACCATACTTTCCATAGTTTAGGGTGCGAAAGGCAATGCTGAACCCTGAAGAGTAATGTAGGAGCCTGATTAAGAAGCCTTGGGCCTTTATCAGGGTTCCTTATATATGAATCCTAATATATTGGGGTTATAGACCCAGGGTTTCTTAATCAGGTTCCTACATTACTGATGTTGATTTGTCAAGATGCTGTAGCCGGCCAGGGCCAGAGTAGTTGAATGGGAATATAGGCATCGACGAAAGCGGCAATCGCCGCGATGACAGAAGTGGAACATGCCAAACCAGCGTCAGAGCAGCGACAATAGCCGCAGCGGCAACAACAACGACAACAGGAACAACAAAAGCATCAGTGACGGCACTGGCAACAGCAACAGCAGCAGCAGCAGCAGCAGCACCCACCCACCCACCCACCCACCCACCCACCNCCAACAGTGCAGGAGCACCGCGACGGCGGTAACGACCATGACGACCACGACCACCAGAGCACCACCGCCATGACCGACCAACCGCCCACCACCGACGACCGACGACCGATCAAGTCCACGACCACGACTGGCAACAGCAATAGCACGATGTGATAGAATACGACTGGTGATACATGAAACACAGTACATGGCATATGAAATATGCTTTGGCGTGGCGTGACATGTATGGTAGGATAGCACGAGGTAAAGTATGTCATGCTATGTCAGGACACGATACGATACGGCAGGTGATGTTATGATCTGATGTGGTACGGTATTATGAGAAGTCATATGGTATCGTACAATATGGCATGATGTGATATATATGGTTTGTTATGATATGACAACACAGTTAATGATATAATGGGCTAGGGTATGACATGGTAGGTTATGTTATGTTATGGCATGCAATTACATGTTTGATTTCGTGTGTCATGCTATGTTATGATACTGCATGGTATGATATCGTCTGATGTGATATTGCATGAAATGGCATTACGCTCATGATGTGAGTTATGTAAACCGGTGTGTCATGATGTAGCATCATCTGATATGGTATGGCATGATGAGGCATGGCACAGCATAGTGTGATGTGATAACTGTGACAACATCCTGTACGACATGATTTGATGTGAGCCGGCTGACCTGACATGGAAAGGGTGTGACATAAGACCGTATGCTATGTTATGGTGTGGCAACTGGTATGGTATGGCATTCCTTGGTACAGTATGGTACGGTATGGTGTGATGTGATCTGATGCGACCTTTGAGATGATTTTCTACCATCGAACACCATAATTCACGCAGATGTGGACAAGCTGAGCCGCATCGAAATGGCCGCCGTGCAAGACAATCATGAACCTGGGATGCAGCGAGTCATCTCGCTTGTTGGTTTGTTAAACTTTGGATTTACAAGGAGGGCTCATATTCGCGTCAAACAACCCCCTATTTTCCAGACCTCCGATCTGTTCCACATTTATCAGGACTGGCTTGTTGTCCTAAAGTGGGTCAAAGCGAAGCCTCCCTCAGGATGGCTGCTTAATTAAGGACGAAGATGGTCAACTTCACTCTGGCAGGTGCAACGGTGTTCGTTTGCTGCGTGATGCTTGGCTCCCAGTCTTCATGGGCCCTCCGGGTAACGAGCCCTAGACGAGGCAATATCTGGAAAGCATCATCCCGTCCGGTCGGTTGTTGAGTCAGGTGCCCTTAAGCCGGGGTCTCTGCTCCATGCCATTCGGGGCATGCAAGGGAAAGCTGCAGGCACGGACGCCTGGCAAGCTTCTACGCTCGCACTTTTGCCCATCGGGGTGTTCGAGAGACTGGTCCACATCTTGGTCGAGTGCAAGGGCTGCTGGCCCAGAGGCCTGCGCGGATGGAAGCTTACCTTCCTCCCCAAAGGGGACGGGGAGAAGTCTACTGAGGCCTTACGCACCAGACCCATAGCTGTAGGCCCGAGGTCTACAGGGCCTGGGCTAAAGTCCGCTTCTCCCAGGTGGCTCCGCGGTTGTGTAGACCTTCCATGATTGCTCCGTTTTGAGTTCAGGATTCCTAGACTTAGCAGCTCTTAATTTCTGAAATAGTAAGGTACTCAGATCATCTCTGGCTTCTTTTGATTGTGTTGTAGGGTTCAGGGGCTTATGACTTATGACCCCAGCTTTGATTCATTCACCAGTCTCATGATGCTTCAGGTAGTGAGACACCAAGTAATTCACACAGTCTCCTGCTAAAAGGCCCGTGAACCCTGAACCGCAAAAGCTTGATCCAAAACCTTAAACCCTAAACCCTAAACCGTCCAAAGGGCCGCGAACACCATAGAGCCCTCCACCCAACAGCTGGCGAAGGCCGTAAAGCTTGAACGCAACCGTGTCTATAGCCATAGCAGCCTAAAGGGGTTCAAGAGTAGCCTGCCTGCACGCTGCCGCCCAATTTATACCATGTCATAACCTCAAGGGTCCCAAGGGCCTGATAATGATAAACATATACTCTCCAAAATCCTAAGCTACATAACTACTATCCTAACACCGAGTACCTAATTATTGGATCCTTTGGACCCTTGAGGTAACCTTAATGCCTCGAACCCAACCTAATGTAGGAACCTGTTCAAGAAGCCTTGGGCCTTTAATTAATGGGGTTCCTTACATGAATCCTACTATTTTGGGGTTATAGGCCAAGGGTTTCTTAATCAGGTTCCTACATTATGAAAGAGGTCTGAATACTGAACACGAATGTCCGCTTATAGTCCTTGTGCACATGTACTAGAGCTTGCCCCAAAGCCTTCTTCTCATGATTCAGGACCCTAAACCCAACCGTCTCGAACCCGCGAAAACACTTATGTACTAACCCAAACTCTGACCCAAAGTATGAAATCCTAACTCTGTCTGAGATCTGAAGCCCGCTGCCCTAATCCCTGAACGGGTTTAGGTCTTAAGGATGGAGTTCACGTGAATCCAACGCCTTAAACCCCATAAGCCCCGTACCCAACACCCTGAACCCTGAACTCCGAAGCCCCGATGCCTAAGCTTAAACCTGACAGACCCCCAAAGGGTCCAAGTACCAATATGATAGCTACTCAGTAGATATTTGCGCCCCAAAAGTATACCTGTAGCCCCAAACCCTACAAAGTAGTAGGTACTGACCCCTGAATTCGTTAAAACGATAGATTTTTGAGTCCACAGGTATTCTATACATTCTATACCCTAGTAGTAGAGTAGGTAACCTTTGACTTTTCGGGGTAGTATGGTCCCCATATAATCCTTATATTATGAAAAAGGTTAACCTTTGGTTCCCCATGGTACCCGACAAGTAGGATACTACTGTTGATGGACAAAATCCTGCATTACCCATTACAAGGAATATACCATAATTCCCATAGTTTAGGGTCCTTAGGGTACTGCAGGATTTATATCATCAACCCTAAACCCTAAACCCTATAGATCCCTTAAAGGAACCCCTTAAAGCTACCCTTATAGATCCCTTTAAAGGAACCCTCGTATTACTTGCACCCTAAAACCTAAACCCTAAACCCTAAACCGTACTACTTGCACCTTTTGGGCCCTCTTCGAGATAAGGCCTGGCTTTTCTACGCGCACGCCGTGGTGGCACCTGGGCATTTCTTGCTTCAACTCATAGGGCTCTAAGGATTCATATCGGGTTCCTTTAAAGGGATCTATCAGGGGTTCTTTAAGGGATCAATAGGGTTCCTTTAAAGGGATCTATAAGGGGATCTATAGGGTTTAGGGCTCTAAGGGCTCATATATTATGGCTTTTGGGCCCAAAGACCATACTATGTAAGGCTTTTGGGCTATTTTGATGCCCAGGGAATGGGCTCTCGCCGTCTGGGGTTGCGGGGTAATAGGGGCCCTTTTGGGGGATTTAGGGTGGTATGGGTTTAATTTCCTGGACCCTACGGAACCTACCTTTTTAGGGCTCCTTATTATGATTTCCTTATATAAGTCCTTAAAACGGTAGGTTACGTAGGGTTAAGGTAGGGACTTGGGCATTTCTTCTTCAATAGGGCTGCGGGAACAAGGGTGTCTTTGAGGGTTCTTTTGGGTTCTTCAATCAAGGGGTTCAGGGTTTGGGGCATGGGATTTAGGGTTTAGGGCATTTTGTGTTGGAGTTTCAGTATACAGTCTCCAAAGAGCACTTAAACATAGTGAGATCCTGATGTTTATGTAGCGTTGTGGGCCCTAAACCCTAAACTCATAGGGACCCTTAGCGGGGTAGAGGAGGGGGGTTAGGGGGCCGTAATGCCCATAATAAGGACTTAATGCGGCCTACCTAAGCAAGCATAGTCCCCTACCCCCCTCCCCCTTACCCCCCTAAGGGTCCCTATGATAAACCCTAACCCTAAACCCTATATCGCCAAAAAGGTCAGTGTAGCCCTGGCCCGGTATAGGATGTTGGGGCCGCTTTCTTCGGGTGTAAGGCACAAGTGCGGACGGTTTAGGGAAGGGTATAATTAGAATTTGACTGTGTTGACTCTACGCCTTATGAGCCCTGAACCCATCATGTACGCTTCTTGCTGCAGTTTCGGGACGGGTTTTACAGGCTTGTGCTTTACACTCTGAACCCTGCCTCTGAAGCCAGCGCATGCTAATGACATAGAAAGTGCATATACATATATATATATACATATATATATACACGCATATATTTATGGTCATGTATATACCGATATGACTACAAAGTCTTTCTGTTGCGATGACGAGCCGAAATCTTCAATTAAGATGTCCTCTCGTCATGAGGTCTGGCTCGTCTGCTTCGTGGTGCACTACTGGCTCTTCAGTGCACAGGTCCGGCAGGGATCTGGGATCTTCGCGGTGGGTTTAGGGTTTAGGGTATACCTAGATCCCCCAAACTACTCTCCAACATATCTTAAATACCCACTATGAAGGACCATAAGGGCTCTATTAAAGGGCACTTGGGGGTTTCTGGTAGGGTTTAGGGTTTAAGGTTTGTGGTGGGGTAGGATGCTTCAGGTAAGCCCAGAACCCGATCCCTACATAGTAGGTCACTGTCCCCCAAACCTTTCAACTGCCCTGTGAGCCCTGAAAAGTACCCAGCGCCCAATGATCTGCTATTCGCTTGGGTTTGCCTTGAGTGGCGTTTTCTTAACAATTGGTTACTGGGTTATGGCCACGGCTACTACAGGGCTTGTTCAGGGCCCAAGGAACTGCGACCCACTCGAAACCTTAAACCCACTACATAACTTATAGACTACCTATACATATATATATATATATACACATACACACATATATATATATACATACTGGGCTCCAAAGGCAGAGTCCGCTACTGCCGACCTGTGCAAAACTAACCCGAAGCACGACTGTGCAGAAAATTGGAATACCTTCTTGGTTGCAGTGTGTGCTTGGCATGTGTACATCTCAGGCTGTGCCTGAAAAAGGTCTGGAAGTACCTCGGCCCGAACATGCCTGAGCCGAAGGCCTGCCCACTTATACACCCAGACGATCGACGACCTTGCCTGGACCCGCATTGTCCAAACCTGGCCCGCGAAAAGCGGCTGAAGGGTTACTGCTCGGCATTTTGCCGAGATGCTGAGTTCACGATGTGTCACAACGCAAGGGCGGCAGGTCAACCGCCCACCTTGTCCTTTGAAGGTTTTGGAGAATTTTTGATGTAAACTTATCGGGCCTGTTAGGTTTGCAAGGCTTTGGAGCCTGAGGGTCTTTCGATAAATTAGGCCTTTGGGGGCTGTGGGTATGCTTCAGCGCATCAGAGTTTCAGGCGCTAGGGTTGATGATATAAGTCCTGCATTACCTTTAAGGACCCTCAACTATGGGAATTATGGTATATTCCTGATTTTGGGTAGTCACTACCCAACATAAGGAATATACCATAATTCCCATAGGTTCGGGTCCTTAGGGTAGTGCAGGATTTATATCGTCAACCGTCGGACTAGTTCTTCGGTATGTAGGGCTCGGACTGTTAGGTGTTGTTTCTTGTGGCATGTTCGTGGTAACTTAGATTATACCCTAAGGCTCGTAAGAGGGTCTTGGGCTTTCTGGGGGAGGGTTTCGGCTTTGGGGGCTAGGGTTTGGAATCTCACTACGATGGTCCAGGAGCATTAGGGTATGGAATTCCCTGCGACACACCACTGAACAGAACAACCCAAATGCGGAATCTTAACCTGTGCTAGGTTTAGCTTATACGAGACATGCGCAGTACTTCCGCAGCCCGTACTTACACTTGACCTAGCAGTTGAGGACCTAGATATCTAAGCACGGCATCTGTAGGGTATGAGGCCACACACCTGAAACACTTCAACCCTAAACCCCAAGCCCCCCCTGTTGGAGAATCTTAGCACTTGACCAACTCAGGGCAAAAGCTGTAACGGAACCCCAAACCATGTTAAGGTATACAATTCTTAGATAGCGAACGGGGGAACTTTAAACTTTTTGGCCCTAGTTTTTAGCTCTATCTTAGAAAGTTTGAACTTTTTGGGGCCCGGTTGTTGAAGAAGAGAGATGCCTGAACCCTTGCTAATCCAAATACCGAGCCCTGACAAGCAGAAGGATTGGGGTTCAGTGGATCGATGCCAACGTTGCTTCGAACTCCAAGCATACTAAGCCCCCCCGTGACCAGCAAGCTGAGCCCTTATAAACCCTAAACCCATAAACCCTACCCCTTTAAACCCCTAACCCCTGAGCCCTAAACCCCTAACCGTTAAAATCGTTAAAACCTAAACCTCTAAACCCCTAAACCCTACACCCCTAAAGCCCTAAACCCCCCAAACCCTCTAAGTCAGCCAGGCCAAGTTTCTTGACCTCCGTGTCAAGTGGCTCACAAATCTGCCGGCTCCCCGATCAACGACGGTAATGGTCGCAACCTGGACTTATTTAAGGGGGGACCCTAGATGCTCCTAAAGGGTACTATCGGGTTCCAGGATAGGGCCCCTTTTAAGGATACTATAGGGTTCCATAGTACTTAGTTCCCCAATACCCAATCTTTAAACTTTTTGGGGCCTGTATAGGTTTGTGGTAATCGGAAAGACGTATTATCGAAACATGAAGATTTACCTATCTCGTATACTGTTCCTTGGGCATCCTTGTAAAAAGGGCATATCCCAAATTCGTTATCCTAGGTAGTAAGGCCGCAAATATCTTGGGACTTAGGGGCTTGTCTTCAATTTCCTCTTGAACACAGCTTCGAACCCAAACTCCAGGCCTTAAAGTCTTTCGCCCCCTAAGCCCCCAACCCCAGCACCAACACCCGAAAACCTAAAGCCCAAAAGCCCAAACCCCTAAACCCCGAAACCCCAAACTTGAAGCCTGAAGCCCTAAAGCCCTAAACCCTAAACCCAGGAGGACCCAAGACCCCCCCTAAAACCTAAGCCCTCGAAACCCAGCTCAAGAGCTTCGGGTTTGAGTAGGCGTGCGGGAGGTTTACGTCTAATTTTCATTCTAATTCCTCTTGAGCCTCTTGTGGTTTAAATTCATTTATGCTTGGGATCCACCCTAAACCCTAAAGCCAGGCAGCACAAAAGAACCTACCTTTGGCCAAGCCAAAGGCGTGTTGAGGAAGACACTCACACCAGCATTGGACATTAGTCTGAGCGCCCTTAAGGCCAGCTAGTGAATTAGGCAGAGCTTGGCACTCAGCTAAATAAGTTTTCTACTTCTTGTCCAAGCATGTCTGGGCAATTGAAAACCGAGATGCCTGAGTTGAGGGCACTCCCAAACCCAGAACCCTAAATACCCGAGCCCCGAAATCACTAAACCCTGAACCCTTAGACCCTCAACCCCTAAACCCTATATAGGAACAACCTTGGTTCACGCTTGCTGGCCGAAGGAAGACATCCCAAAGGAATGGAGGTCCGATGCGAAGCTGAAGCAGCTCCCCAGCTGAATTGAGCTTTTCTGTGGGTTTATGTTAACCACCCCGCAACCCTACCTTTTCAAGGACATGTATCTCAAGCCCCCAACAAGGTAGGCTGTTTGGGGCTAAGGTAGGGCTTAGAGTTCAGGAATAGGGTTTAGGGTTTAGGGTTGTGTTCGTTCGGGTTCAGGGCATTGGCTTTGTCATACCCTGGGCCTAAAATCCCAAAATAGTAGGATTCCTATAAGGAACCCTGATAAAGGCCCAAGGTTTCTTAATCAGGTTCCTACAGTAGGTTGGGTTCGAGGCATTAAGGTTACCCCAAGGGTTCAAAGGACCCGATAATTAGGTACTCGGTTTTAGGATAGTAGGCCCTTGGGACCCTTGGGGATAAGTGTGGGTCAGTTTACGCTTCAGGGCTTGGGGGTTAGGGCCGAGGGTGATGCCGGATTCGCTTTGCCTTAAGTTTATGACGTGTGGGTTCGCGCACAACACTACACGGACTAGTGCCCAGGGGCTCCAGCCTATGTATCCTTTGAAACCACATAAAAAAGCCCTATCAACCACCAACCCAAAACCTCAAAACCTAGAACACCCTTATGAACCTAAACCCTAAACCCTAAACCCTACTTGGAGGCCCTTTTGACTTAGTAAGTAGGGTTAGTAAGGTGGGTTATGGGGGATTATAATAGGGTTTCTAGGGGGTACTAAGTAGACTTACTAAGTCAAAAGGGCCTCCAAGTAAGCCCTTAACCCTAAACCCTAATAACTCTACTGCAGAGACGACCTGAAAACTGCCTCCGAGGTTTTTCGGTAAGATCTTCTCCCCTGAAGATGTCCGCGAAGCCCACGTGGCGACTGCCTCAAACTACTGCTTTAGGGGTCTTCTTAAGGATTTAGGGCATTCGGGCTTCAGGGAGGTTCTTTCAGTGGGGGGCTTTGAATTGAGATTTAGGGCTTCCCGTACAAATATCGTATGTGGTGACCGGAAAAGAGGAACAGGGCTTTAGAGGGTTTAGGGCTTGGGGTTTTAAGAGGATGTTGGGTGTGGGGATACCGATTTGGTTTAGGGCCTAGAGGGTTTAGGGCAGTTTAGGGTTATTGGTTTCATAAGGGGGTTTTACAGGGTTTTTTTGCCTAATGAAGGGTTTATTTTCGTCTTTCATGCGGTTTTGGAGGTGTCGCATGAGGAACCTAATACCCCTTATAGTAGCCCTTTTTGACCCCTTTAAGGGAACCCTTAAAGGAACCCACTTTATAGGCAACTGTGCTTCTAGGGGATTGCGGTCCCAGGGGCTCAGCAGTACCTGTAGGCCCGTAGGCTCATACCCTACCCCTTTTTTAGGGTATCTACTTTTCGATATAGCAGATCCTTAACCATAAGACTAGGTATCCAAAAAAAGGGGTAGGGTATGAGCCTCTAGGTATGGTATATAAGTTATAGTTCAGGGCGAGGTTTAGGGTTAGTATGGGGGTTTAGGGTTTAGGGTTATACTTGCCTTGAACCCTAAACTCTATAAACCCTAAGCCCTAAACCCTAAACCCTAAACCCTAAGCCTAAACCCTAAACCCGAAATCCTAGCCCTACACCCTAAACCCCGGTCGCCGAGGTGCAGTATGCGGATGCTCTGGCCAAGGCTGTCTCCAAGAGAGAGCAGCTGCTGGCTATAAAGCGTACCTTGGCATTAGGGTTTAGGGTTTAGGGGAATGGGTAGTTGTGAGTAGGGCTTATACGCTTCCTTTAAGGGATCCATATAGGGGGCTATATAAGTTCCAAAGGGGCTCTACTTGGAGGTTCATGTGTAGTTATAAGTAGGGCTTCTAAGTAGGATAACTGTAGACTGTAGTTATGGCCTTTGTTAAGGGACTTATGATCCCACTTATAGCTACCCATGAACCTCCAAGTAAGGGTTACAGGGTTCCTTCCGGGGTTCCTTTATTTAAAGGTTCCGCGAAGGGTCTACAGGGGTTTAGGGGCTTAGGCGTCCCCGCGAAGTAATTACTCACAGGGGCTCGAAACCCGTCAGATTGTTTTGAATGTTCTTTCAATTGTACAGAGTCCCGTTCGGTTTAGGGTATAGGGTTTAGGGTTCTCGGTCGGGGTTGTATATGGTTCCACTAAGGGCTTTTGTTCGGGATTTCAAGCTATACTGTAACCGGTTGACTCACAGCTCTGGTCGACGGGTCGATGAAGCCTTCGCGACGCATATGCCATATGCGCAGAATCGATCTCTTCACGCCTTGACCCTAAACCCAATGCACAAATCCAAGACCTAAATCCTAAAGCTCTAAACGCTAAATCCTTACAAGCCCCGATACCTTGCTCCCGAAACGTGAAAACAAGAAACTAGTGATGGCCGCTTTAAACCAAACGGAAGCCAAGTCTTATCTTGTAATAAGGACTATTACCGAGATCTCGCTGCGAAGTATAGCCCTAAACCCCTATCCCCGAAGCCCCTAAACCCAAAGCCCCTAAACTTTTATTTTCACCCCAAAACCACAAACCCTAAACCCTCAAACCCCTAAACCCAAATTTAGATGTAGACCCCCTAAGAAGCCAGGGATCATAACATCTCTTCTTAGGAGTTCATTGAATTGCCAAAACCTACTAGCTCAGTAGGGACCATCAAAACTCTATACTTAAGAACCTACAAAAAGTAGGTTAATGGCAGTTCAAAGTATACCGTCATGTTAAGTTGGTTATAAGTAGGGTTATAGTTAGGGTAACTCCGTTTAGGGCACTTATAACTCTACTTATAACCTACTTACTAAGTCCCCTGCCCCTTCAAGTAGGGCTCGGACATCAGTCAGGCCAAGCAGAAGCCACTATGGAGAAGACCGGCAAGGAGGAAATGATCCGGCCAACCTGCACCTTAGCCTTGAAAACTTTCTAACCCTAAACCCTAAACCACGGTTTAGGGTTTAGGGTTTAGGGTTTAGGTAATTAGAATGAGGCTTTGGGATACATCATAGTATGATATGTAGCATAGCCATGTTAGGACGCCCGAAGAAACTGTGATAACCCTACACACAACGTATTGCCTTGTTGCATAAAAAGTCGGAGGCCAAACATCTGCCCTACATTCTGAATGGGTTGTGGCGGTGTGTCGGGTTTCAATAAATAAAATCCGACGTCTTCGAAACACGGATCCCTGGTAAAACACGTTCAGGTTTGCCGTTCCATTGTTTAGGGCTTTCTGTAGAACTTTGTTTATTGCGGTTTCAGTCGGTTTGCATGAGGGTTGAACACGGATTCTGTAAGTGTCTTCGAATGCTCCTCGGTTTGAGGGTTCCTGGTGCTAGTTTTATATTGAAAGGGCTGACTGATTCTGTGCACGGTGGAGGTTCAGGGTTGAGGGTGTCGGGGCTCAAGTTTTAGGTTGAGACTTTTATAGCCAAAGTTCTAGGCTTTGTCACGCTTCAGGGCTGAGGCGCTAGTCAAACCCACAACAGCGGAAACCGCTTTGTCTGGGTAGTGTTCAGCAGCCCTAAACCCTGAACCCTAAACCCTATAGTTAATTCTGGGATTTGGGGAGGCTTGGGTTTAGATCCTGCTACTAGGACCCAGAGTAAGCCCTTAATCCTTATAACCCCCTTTAAACCAAAAACGGGCACCCGTTTTATTCCTAGGTTACTCTTACTTAAACGATCATGGGACGTAGTAACTAGGGTTATAATTAGGGTAACTATATTTATAATTACTTATAACCCCAAATTCAGGTACTTATAGCCATACTTACTAAGTCCCATGATCCTCCATTATAGAACCCTTATAGATCCCTTTAAGGAACCCTATTATAGAACTCTATAGTACCGTAAAGCGGAACATACTTAGTATAGAACCCTTATAGATCCCTTTAAGGATCCCTTTAAGGAACCCCTATTATAGAACCCTATAGTACCCTTAAAGGAACTCCTAAGTCCGATGATCCCTAAATAAGCCCATGAACCCTATAAACCCTAAACCCTTAACCTCTAAAACCCGAAAACCCTTAAGGATCCCTTTAAGGAGCCCCTATGATAGAACCCCTATAGATCCCTTTAAGGAGCCCCTATTAAGGATCCCTTTAAGGATCCCTTTAAGGAGCCCTTTAAGGAGCCCCTATTATAGAACCCTATAGTCTAGGCTAAGTGCCCCAACCAGACCAAGGCCGCCGTTCGAAGCCCAGACCCTGAGCAAGAGAACCCGCGGTTTAGGGCTTAGGTCCTAAATTCACAATATTAATCTGGAACCCTAAACATGTACCCTAAACCCTAAACGTGTAGGTCTTCACAGTGCTAAGTTTTAGGGTTTAAAGGGGCTCCTGGTCTGCAGGGTTCAGGGTTTAGGGGTTTGGGGTTTAGGGGTTAGGGAGGATCCTAAAGGGCTCCTTAAAGGGATCTACAGGGTTCCTTAAAGGGATCTATAGGGTTTAGGGTTTAGGGTCTACTTGAAGGGGCAGGGGACTTAGTAAGTTGGTTATAAGTAGGCTTATAATTAGGGTAACTCCATTTAGGGCACTTATAACTCTACTTATAACCTACTTACTAAGTCCNGCAGGGGACTTAGTAAGTTGGTTATAAGTAGGCTTATAATTAGGGTAACTCCATTTAGGGCACTTATAACTCTACTTATAACCTACTTACTAAGTCCCCTGCCCCTTCAAGTAGGGATTAGAGGCTGTAGGGCCGTAGGGTTTAGGGATGAACAGGGGTTTTAGGGTTCAGGGATTAGGGGTTTTAGGGGTTAGGGTTTAGGGGTTTAGGGCTTAGGCAATAGGGGTCTTAGGGTTTAGGGATTAGAGGCTGTAGGGTTTAGGGAATAGGGGTCTTGGGGTTTAGGGTTTAGGGATTAGAGGCTGTAGGGTTTAGGGAATAGGGGTCTTAGAGTTTAGGGTTTAGGGGTTTCGGGGTTTGGGGCTCAGGGAATGAATAGGGGTTTTAAGGTTGTTTTTCAGAAAGAGCGCTGAAGCTTACAGAAGAGGACCACAAACGCAGCGCGAGTCTAAACCTTAAATTCAGAGGACCCCACAAGACCCTGAAACCCTTAGACCTTTAATCCTTACTCTTAATCAATCCTTAAATCCCCCATACCCGAAGGAGCCCCAAGATTGAAAGTTATTCAGGGTTCACCTAGAGAGCCCAATATCCCTTAATTAAGGAATATACCTTAAATTATCTCATATTATGATTTACGTTATATTCCTTAATTAATGGGGTGTTGGGCTCTCTGGGCAGGTACGGTTTAAAAGAAAAACCCTATCGAATCTCCAAGGCTGCGGTTCGAAGGTGGATGCGTTGGAGTATGCAAACGATGGCCTGCAGGGAATGGACGCCACTTGGGACGGAAGCCGGTTTAGGGTTTGGGGGTTTAGGGTTTAGGGTGGGTGTAGGGGTTTGGGGTTTAGGGGTTTAGGGTTTAGGGGTTGGGTTAAGGGGGGGTTCAGGTTTTAGCACCCTTTTGAGGGTGGTGGAGGGTTTTTATGGGGGAGGTTTCCAGGGGTATGTTTTGGACTTGCTGGGGTGTATATGGGCTGCACGAGGACTTTGTATTGGGCTTAATTTCGGGCCTCTTTACGAACAAAAAGCAAGCGTCGAACAACCTTAAACTTTAAGCCCTCAAATCGCCTTAATCGCTAGACTTTCCCTCAACACCAATATCCCAAGCGTGACAACCCGTTAAGGATCTGTCCAAGAATCCCTAATCCTCAAAACACCCGCCAAACCTTACACCTCAGACCCTAACCTCAAGAACTCAAAAACCTTAATCCCTAAAGCTCAAGAATTCTAGGAAGACATCGTCGAGCTGCTCCACAAATGCAGGGACAGTCAAGAAAAGGCCTGGACTTGTTGAGGGCTTTAGGGCTTAGGGTTTTGGGCGAAAGTTTAGTGCTTGCGGTTTACCACAAGGAATGTGACAGAGTGTTATTTTAAATTTTCTTGGGGAGTCCCGAATGGACGTATCACCCACGAAATTTACGTAGAAGCGTGAATTTTCAGTAATCCGAATCCCCAGGTTTCCTTATTATCATAGTTGTTAGATTCTAACTGTTACCATAATGCTCCTGGACCCTCGTAGTGAGATCCCAAACCCTAGCCCCCAAAGCCGAAACCCTCCCCCAGAAAGCCCAAGACCCTCTTACGAGCCTTAGGGTAGATGGTTTTTAGTATGCTATGCCTTCAAAACACTTGATCCTGTTTATTCAGGGCCTGATGTCATGTACTTGTAGAGCGAAGGTCTCTTTTTTCGATAGGGCCTGCATTAACAGTTCCTCGTGGGCTACTAGACAGGGTTTTGAGCTTGGTGGTTTTAAAAGTGTCCTTTAGGTTTTGTTTAAGGGTGTTGACATAGGGTCTTTATGATGTACGTTGTAGCTAATAACGACCACAAGGGATAAGGTTTGTCGAAAAGAGGTCTTCGATGCATTCCTACCATACCACCAATGATTGTCCAGCGTCCCCAGCAGTACTTGTTTGCCCTTTTTCTTGCCGGGTTTCCCTGTCAACACCGACTCGTGGGAAAGCATGGTACCTCTTCTGTTCAGGAGACTTGCCGAGGTGTAAAGAGGGTTTCAAGGTTTTGGCTTTAATAGAAGGCTTGATGATTGATTTTTATAGGGTTTCGAGTTTGAGCTCTGTACCAACCCTCTCAAATCCCAAACCCTAAACCCTCTCAAACAATTCTTATAAGGCACAAACGAGCCTTGACATTCCGAAAAAAATCATCAGGATTCAGGGCTCAGGGCTTATAGAGTTCATTATTTAGGGTTTGAGGATTAGGGTTTAGGATTGAATTTAATCTATAGGGTTTAGGGTTGAATGTGGCGTCCTGTTTAATCCCGTGAGCCTCTATCATGTGTATTTCCCTTGTTCGAGCCCGAACAAAAAACCGGATGGCCTAATTAATGCCTTTTTCCTGGCTGAGTGATTCTTTTGAGGTGACTGTCCTTGTCTGCTGATGGTCAGTCTTAAGGCACCCACGACCTTTAAACCCCGGACCAAACCAAAAAACCCTGGCCCTGAAGCCCGGAACTCTCCCTAGACCCCACTTACTTAAGCCTAAACCTTAAATCATCACCCTTGAGCCTAATCTCAACTGCCCTCAACCCAAACCCTCGACCCCTCCCTGAACTAAAAAACAAACCCTAAAACCCTGGCCCTAAAGCCCGAAACTCTCCATAAACCCGAAACCCCACCTTTTTGAGCCCATCCCTGGCCTTAAAACCCTGGCCCTGAAGCCCTAACCTCTCCCTAAACCCGAAACCCCACCCCCGCCTATTAAGCCTAAAACCTTAACTCACCCTTGAGCCTAATCTCAACTGCCCTCAACCCTAAACCCTAGACCCTAATTGCTTTCAAAAAAAGGTTTAAGAGGGCTCAGGCTCGGGTTCTAGGTGGGGTTTACCTAAGGCTTACTTGCTACTTAACCCTCGACCCTAAACCCTAAACCCTGAACCCTAAACCCTAAACCCTGAACCCTAAACCCTAAACCCTAAACCCCTAAACCCTAAACCCGAAACCGTTACTTAAGGGCTTTAGGAGGGCTGAGGCTGGGGTTCTCGGCGCTTTTCCTAAGCTTTGTGCCAGACCCTGAGCCAGAGGGTTTAGGGGTTTAGGGTTTAGGGGTTTAGGGGTTAGGGGTTAGGGGTTTAGGGTTTAGGGGTTAGCGGTTTAGGGGTTTAGGGTTTAGGGGTTTAGGGTTTAGGGGTTTAGGGTTTAGGGCCAGCCCCCAAACCCCGGCACCCCGCCATTCCCTTCTAACTTAATCAAAGCCTCCCAGACCCTGACCCCGGTCCGAAGGGTCACTGACACCAGCCAACTCAAGCCAAAAGTTTTGCTCCGGGGGGGNGGGGGTGGTGGTGGCGGCCTATTAAACCCTAAACCCTAAACCCTAACCACATTCAGGTTTAGGGCTGGGCTGAGGTCTTAGGGTTTAGAGGCAACGGGACCGGCTGCAGTTGAAGATGCATGTGGTTGCGAGGTGCATAGGAGCATGCAGCTGGGGTTACGGTACGTACTTTGATTGGTTTATTTGGGTGTCATTGGACAACAAACGTAAAACGGTAGGTTATTCCGGGTTAAGGTAGACCCTACTTAGAGGATCATGGGACTTAGTAACTAGGGTTATAATTAAATAAATTAAGTAAATAAATAAATCAATTAAAATAGATGTAAATTTAAAAAAGTCTTTAAATTTTTGAAATTCTTTAAATTTTGAAAGCCCTGGCGAATTTTAAAAATTCTTTACCATACTTACTAAGTCCCATGATCCTCCAAGTACAACGTTGCAGAATGATTTGTTTCAGGACCCAGCAGCGACCGGCGCCCACTGCGGCTTCGTGACCTTCACAGGCTGCGGGGTTTGGGGCTTCAGGGCTAAAGTGTGTCCTACCTTTGGTTAGGGTTTAGGGTTTAGGGTCTAGGATTAGGTAAATTTAATAGGATTCTGGCATAGGGTTTATGGAAGCTATGCACGCTGGGGAGAATATGCTTGTGCAGTCTGTGTTTTCGTATGTGCGTACGATGCGCGCGGTGTGTGCGTANATTAGGTAAATTTAATAGGATTCTGGCATAGGGTTTATGGAAGCTATGCACGCTGGGGAGAATATGCTTGTGCAGTCTGTGTTTTCGTATGTGCGTACGATGCGCGCGGTGTGTGCGTACAGTGCGCGCGGTGTGTGCGTGCAGTGCACGCGGTGTGTGCGTACAGTGTGCGCGGTGTGTGCGTGCAGTGCGCGCGGTGTGTGCGTGCAGTGCGCGCGGTGCGT
>BGNK01002625.1:13545-93852 GCA_003297005.1 Symbiodinium sp. clade A Y106
TCAGCGGGACCCTCGCGACGCGGCGGAGGAGGGTCGGCGGCTTCTGCCCGCCTCCCTTTAAAGGCTTCGCCTTTACGGCTTCGCCCAGCTCTGGCGGCCCAAAGCCGCGGCCACAGAAGGGCACGCTGCGCTGCCCGATTTCAATTTGATCCCAACAGCCGCCGCCGACGGGAAGTCTTTTTCTCCGGCTTCTTGTCTTCGCCATGCTTATGGCGTGCGGTTGAGATGTGATTGGCCTGCCGACCTACCGCACCTCCCCGAGGGATTTTGCCCGCCTAACCGTAACCTACAGCCTCTGGCTTTTTGATGCAAAAGCCTACAGTATTCATCGGCAGTGCGTATCACATGGGCCCAATACATCCCGTCTGACTCACAAAACAGGTGGGCAAAGCGAGCAGATCGGCCTCCTTCTGTCTCTGCTCTTCCCAGCGCATGTCGTCGAGGTTCTGCATTTCAAGCCTGCACGGCTTGGGGCTTGCACCCGAGGCGAAGCGCCGCCGAGAAGTTACCCCCTTGGCTCTGCTATTCTCTCCTCACTGCTGCGAACGAGGCGATTGTAAAGATTTGGGACAACACTGCCGCTGGGCTGAACAAGTAGGACGGAGCGGTCAAACAATGCTCGGCGGTGATGATGTTTCCTCGAGGTGCTGGGAGGGACTATGGTTGAACGCTGCTGCCGTTGGTGTCGTGGAGGAGAAGCATTACGTTGGAAGAGAAACTATGGCTTGGGCCGGCACCTCGAGCATGCGTTGCTTGGATCTGCCTGATAGATAGGGTCACCTGGTGTAGGTTAATTTTTGCATATCCATCCTAACTTCACCTTGGAGAAAGGTAGGCATAAAGGACTGGGCAACCGGAACCAGATAAGATGGCCAGGATGCCTTCGCAGTCACGTTGGGTTTCGAGGGTTCTGCAGGGTTGACTAAACCGGGTGGGGTCTGCGCAACTCGGTTCTGGACATCCTCCTCCTCGCCATGCATCCCCTGCCCCCTGCCATGACTAGAAACCCTCCGTAGGCTGTCCAAACCGTGCTAGCTTCTTCGTATGACACAGATTGGCAAGCCGTGTCACTGTAGGGGGATTCAGGGAGGCGGTGCTGGGTAGCCTCTGAACGGGCAAAATCAAAAGGGACACATTGCTTGTCGCCGCAAGTCTCCCCAGCATGCAGGGGGCTATGCCCTGTCGTTGATACCGGCAAGCTAGAGAGGAACAGAAGAGTCTTTGTTGCTCTGCTACGCTGCAGCTCAGGCACCGCGAGGCGAGTTCTTCGACTTGTCGCGTCCGCTGCTCTTCCGAGGCCATGCGGCTCAGCTCTAGCTCCTCTTCGCACCAAAGTCACCGGGACTTTACGGGGCGTGCGGGCTTCCAACTTAGGATTTCGCTTAGAGCAGAGCCGCTGCATTGGTGCGCAGTCCTCACTTTCCAGTATGCTTTGCAAGTACTTGCGCATGATCTTCTCTTCCTGGAGCTCAACCCGAAGTTCCACCATAACAAGCGCACAGCCTTTGATCTCCACAGATGAGTATGTCCTTTTGCATTCGCTTTAGCTCATCCTTTCTCAGCTTCTTCCTTATGAGGCCACGGGAGTTTTATCACAATGCACGTACACATCCAGGTAAACATGACGTCAAGCTGGCAACTGCTCACAGCGACTCCAGTTGCAACTTTGCTTCAGCTGATCCTTCTCGATCCTCAGGTGCTTGACACGTGCACAAACGCAAACACATGCCTTACGTTCTATCTATTTTCACATCAATCGCGGGACACAAAGCATCCTGCTTGGTTTCGAAGTGCAGCCGGCAGGCTGCAGGCGGCTGATTTCCAGGAACTCGTCGTATTCTCGTTGGAGCTCCTCCTCCCTTTCCATCGCCTCAACAGGAGCAGCGGAGTGCGGCGCAGAGTGCAATCGAAAGTGACGGCGGGCCCGCGGCCTCCTGGGCCTGGGCCTCCAGGTTGGAGTTCCTCGGAGAAAGAGGCAGAGGCACCCACATGACATGGGTAAGTCTTCACGCCGAGCTGCCACTCTTCCACCTCTCTCTGCCGTTGCTCCTCCTTTTGCATCATGTCCAAGAACATCGCCTGACTGCATGCAGCAGGCACATGCACACGAGGTCCTGCTGGAAGCATAGCTGAAGTTTAGACAGTAGTTGCTGAAGCCGTCCCGGGCCTCGAGGCGTGCATTTGTCTCCTCCACCTCGCGCTGTCGGAACCTTGAGCTCAACTCTGCAAGCTGAAATCTGACGCGACAAGGCGACAGCATGCGACAGCTGAGCCAGGCACTCCAACTTGGCCATGTCCCGCAGCTCGCGGGCCCGTAGCTCGGGCTCCTCCAGAAGAAGCTCATTGGATAGGTGGCTCGCGCAAGCCCTGCGGACCCCTCCTGTGCATGGAGGCAATCCCAAACTCTCACCTCGAAAGACCTGAGGCATGTCGGGATGCTCGCCAGCCGCCAGCCCGACCTCAGCCGAAGGCTGAGATCCGCACAGCAGATCCTCCTCTGCCATCGCCACCCGCTCGGCAGCTTCCAGGTTGGCGTTCCACTCCTCCACCTGCTGCTTCGAATGCTGTTGAACCGTCTCCGGTCAACGCGAGTGTGTTAGCAACTCTGGACGATGCAGGCAACCAAAACCTCAAGGGACCATCATGAGAACGGCTTGGAAGGTTCTGCATTGCGTATCCGAAGTCTGACACGTACAAGAGTTCAAGGACTTGTCCAGTGTGGTCTCTGGAGCATCCATGCCGGCCTCGCGCTGCTCTCGCTCCACTCGTTCCATGCAGTCGCGTTCATATCGCTCTGCCAGCTGCAAGGCCTCTTGCATGAAAGCCTGCAAAGCATGTTCAACGAAGTCTAGAGCCATCAGGTACTGTACCGATTGCATTCGGATGTCCGCCTCGTGCAGACGCTGCGGATCTTCATGAAACATAGCGTTGCGCTCTTCAGCCTCTTGAGCTGCCCAAAAGATGTCAGCCTTCTTCTGTCGGTATTCTTCCCATCGCATCCTCGACACGAGCTTTCAACAGCACGACCACTCACCCTCGTGGAGGAGGTGCTGCTTCTGGAACACCATGGAACACCCTCATGCTACCCCATCCCCGGAGGACACTCGAGTGACTCGAGGCCGTTCTCTTACAACTTCTTATATGTTGTCTGCCACTTGGGTGCTGTCTCAGTTCTTCAGCTTCCATCTGCTCCCTTGTCTTGAGAGCCTCCTTCTTCTGCTGGATGGTACCTCGGGTCGCACAGTCCAGCCGTGTTCAATACTTCATGCTGCTCCATGCCCTCTGGGGTACTTTCGAAGGCGTCGCGCTTCTCCCGCAACTCTTCCACAAATGGGCTGGTAATCGAGCCTCAAGCCCGGGCAGGAAGTGGCAAGCGGAGGCAGGATGTAACACAGCGGGAAGAGGCAAAACGATCGAGCTTCCCATAGCATGTCACATGAGACAGGGTACTGATGCACTTGTCCAGTTCCGTCGCTTCGGAATCTGGCAAAGGTATCCTGAGGCAAACAAGGTACATCAAGGTACGATAGCCGGATTCCGGCCCGGCAATCGCACACAACAAACAACACGCGAACCGCTGCCGGCTGCCAGGATTCAACTTCAGTCCAATGCATTCCTTCTCGATCGCCTTCACAGGCCAAGTACTGTCTGGTGTGGGAACGGCTGGTGACAAACCACAATTCCTAAAGACCACCCAACTCCAGGCAACACGCAACTCCTAGAAGGTGGTTCAGATTGCAGCCTGCAAGGGGTCGTTCCAGAAGGCAGCCTCATGGGCATCCTCCTCGTCCCTGGCTTCTTCCTGCATGCCGGAAAACCCCCACGCTAGGTTTGAGCATCCCGAAACGGCCCAGGTCCTCCATCTGGCGATGGAAGCGGCCACGTTCCTCTTCTTCACGCAGCCACTCTTGCCTCGAGCTTCGGCATAGCAACACAGCACGGCGTCGCTTCAGGAAGAGCATCCCAAAGCGTGCCAATGCAGGCAGGGTGCTGCATGGCGGTCTCAAAATAAGCCTTGTTCAAGATCTGGTCGTCCGACTCCGTCGTGACAGCCCCACCTTGACAGCAACTTTTTGGAATGGCTGTCTCAAGCTGCAACACCAGGTGCCACAGCAGTGAGCTGGCGGTATGGCACGGACCAATGATGATGTAGGCGTTAAAGACCATGGTGCCACTGATGATCGTCACGATGATGAGAACCAGCACGTCAATCAGCGAGCCTCAATCACGGGTCCATCGAAAAACGGCTCTCCGGCCAATGGTGGCCACGGCATACCGTCAAGAGATGTCAAGAGGCTTGTAGCATCGATGGTGGACTGGTATTGCGAAGCTTTGTTGTGCTTGGAAACCATCTCCTGCGTAAATCAACACAGTCGCGCCATGCATCACAGCTCGGCGGCTAACTGTTTCGTGGAGCAGGTCCTTGAAAGCGGCCATGAAAGTTAGGAATGCCATGCAGCCTGTGAGGACTGACTCCTTGCCACAGGGACAAATCCAAGAGAAGCTCTTGACACTCACCGTGAACTACTGGGAACCTCGATGTTCAGGAGTCTGGCCGTGTATGGGAACAAGAGGATCAAAGCCTCGGCTGGAAAGTCTGAACGCTTGGGAAGCCCTGTTGCCCGGTTGCCCCAGGGCTGCTTTCCGAGGAGCCGCAAAGTTGATCATGAAGACCAGGGACTGTGCAGCAGCCCCAAAGGGTGGGAATTCCACGGCCATCAGGGCGGACAGCATCAGGGCAAACTGGCGAAAGAAGCTGCCTGCAGCTCTCGACAGATTCTTTTCCGCAGCCGCTGGTCCCACAATTGAAAGGGTGACGAAAAACAGGCTCACCTGCTTGCGCACTGCGGCCCAAAGCACTGAAGATGAGCACCCAACCATAGGTCAGATAGCTGCCATCCAATTGGTCTGGCCACGACCCCTTCTCCGTGAAGCGTTCCTTGTTCTTCCACTTCAGCTTGATCTCCTTAAGGTTCACCTCATCCTCAAATGCACTTAAAGCGCTAGTCGATGTCAACGACTGCTGAGCCCCACGATCCCGCAGTGTCCTCCAGGGTTGCCTTGCGCCGCCGCATGTCGGCCAGTTCCTTGTTCAAGTCTTTTCCCGGATTATCAGGCACCACAGCAGCACCCCGTTGCTTCATCTTCGCCTCCAGCCACGAAGCTTTGCTGCTCAGGCTGAAGCCGACATGCTAAGAACCAGCCTCCATCAACTGGCGCTTCTCTGCTGCCTCGGTGTCCTTTCCAGTCGGGTAAGTGCGGACCGCCACAATGTTGCCTTGCAGACTTGGCTCGGATGCAGCAAAACTTACTTGTCAAATATGCTCTATGTCTTGCACAACAACAAGTTCAACATACATCGAACCAATCAGACAACCACGGCATACCATGGCATGCCGAGGTAAACTCGTTTCTGCAAAGCTGCTGAAAACCCGCAGCCGCACGGCTTCGACCCAGCCCCTTGCAGCTCAGAGGGTGGACATAGAGCCGGTCAGTCATTCAAAACAGAAACTCGCCTCATGTTCTCCACGCTCATCTCCACAGCCGCGACATAGATTGGGATGCGGTCGCCTGACGCACTCACACAATCGAAATTGCGATAGCCAGGCAAATGCACCAGAGCGTGCGGCCAAGGTTCGCGTCTTTGTCCCTGCTTGCCAGTGGTAGCTCCAATACAGGCATACGTTCAGAACGGCGAAACCCGAGCCAAAGATAAACCATCCCAATGATGCGATTCCGAAAAGCAGCTGATAGTTGGTGTCAGCCAAATCGCCTATGGCTGGTGTCTGCAAACATGTGGGGTGGGGTGAATTGCACCTGTGTTCGAGCCAGGGTACAAACAATATCTTGCGAAGCCACGAGCACTTGAGAGCCATCCGCCATGGATTTGCATTGGAATGGTATGCTCAACTGCGTCATATGCTGCTGGATGAAAAGCAAGAGGATTGTCAGCATCGCTCTACCCCAAGCATTGAGGAGCAGCCACCCCTGCACCTCCTTAGAGGCGCAGCAATCTACGATGTGTGAAAAGTTTCCGCTTGCAAGAGGTTTCCGAATCTTGATGCTTCGTCCAAGCTGCTCGGTACTGCGGGTCACCACGGCTTTCGCGGAATGAGAGGTACTTCACGACAAGGTATGAGCACGTGATGGGAAACATCAAGGCATAAGGCATTATGGTAAACCTCGCGACCAGGTGATGTTGAAAGTCTTCCAGAAAATGTGCTTGCAATCAAGACGGACACTTTGCTCAAACACTGGATCCTGAGGGCAATAGTTGCAGCCGCGTGGCATGACCCAGTTCTGCCAGTAAGGACTCTCTACACTGCAGTCCGGCTGAAAGAAGTTGAAGTTGAAGGACAGGTTGGCAATCACCGCCATGATCTTCGTGAATAGTTCCTGCACACTCTTCCTCTTCTTCTGGGCATAGGACACTGCGCACATGAAGGCCGGGTCCTAGTGATGTTAGCGCAACTCACCCCTAACACCCCACCCCTGGTAGAGAAGCGGCAGCCGATGCAGGATGCAGTCATTCGCACCGCTACTTACAGTTCAATCTTGAGTGCGCATCAACCGTGAATAACGGAGGACGAGACTCAAACAATTGCACTTGGATGTGTCTTGTTCCATTACATGTCGCAGCCCGGCCATCGCCCTTTTCAAACGAACATCACAACCACGGCGTCGCTCGCAGACAAGGCGCCGGCCATTCCAGATCAATCCGACCAATTCCATTGAAGGATTGCATGATCGACAGAGACATGGTGATGAGCCGCACCCCCGAGGCACTCAGTTCCTGAACGCAGGAACTGAACGGGAATAGTACGGGCATCTTCCTGACCACTACGTTTCGCCGAGCAACTTTGGCATCTGACGTGTCGAGCTCGGCTTCATCATCGCTCTTTTCTGCCCGAGGCGCGCGGAAGAGGCAGTAGATCCTTGCTCTGCTGAGGCGCAGCAAACCCGGAGACAGCATCACATGCTGCAGCCAAGGCACGGCAGCTTGCAACTGCACAGCGCATCCTGCACGTCCTCAGGCATGACTTGAAGCAGTCAGGCACTGCAAGGCATGCATGCTCTATCATGCACTTGCAGATTCATCACATGCAGCACCAAGCCACCTGCTCCTCAGTGCCGCAAAGTTAGCAAGGAGATGAACGGCATTGGGTGCAGAAGGTCATGATGGCAGGCAAGGCACAGTGTCAGCCCGGAGGTGCTTGCCGTTGAGGACGAGCAGCCGCCAGGAGTGAGAGATGCCGAGGCGAGATGCGGGCGACCCGGGCCGTACACCGGCCACGTGGATGGTGCGATCCTTGTCCACACGGAAAACGAAGCCCAAGTCCTTGTTCTGGAAATACGGCCAGTATCCTTGAAGCGCTGCACACAGCTCTACACGCGATTCTCCGACAAGCAATGTGCATTTGGGGCCGGCCTGCGATATCTTGCTTGCGGATGATCAGGGTCACACGTTTGAAGCGAAACTTGTCGATCATCTTCATCAACGGATTGCCCCCACCTGAAACAGAGTGTCATGTCCACCGAGCTTCTTTCAAGATTGGCCTCTGATACAACATGGCATCCCGCACCGGTAATTCAGCGAGGACAGCACAGTCCAAGAAAGAAGACTGGAACCTCCTCCACCACCTCCTCCTAGAGCTGCTTTCATGCGATCCACGATTTTGCCTCAGCGTCTCTCTGACAGCTGGGATCTCTGAGAGAGCTTTTTGGACCCAGGCTCTACTCCAATATCAGCTGGGACTGCAAGCAACTGCAATCTAGCCGCGTGCGATGTAGAGCTTGATCTGACCCTTAAAGATGGGATCTGAGAGCATTTTCCTGAGATGCGGAGACAAAGACTGACAGTGGCTGGTAGCTCTGGAAACGCTACGATGCCTTGCTCCCTGCACTGCCTCTCTCGGCCCACGCATTCCTTGCTCGACAAGGCTCAGGTAGAGGAGCGATAGGAAGAAGGCTCCAAAGGTTCCACACATGCCGAGAGCACTGAAGATCAGAGTGCCGAGGACCTGATCCTCCCCGCATCGAGTGCATACGTTTGACTCCGGATCCTGCACAGTGTAGGACCAGGACAAACATAGGCAGAGAACTCAAAACACTGTGCTGCATGTCCTGGAAGTATCCGAACACGCAGGCACCACAGTTTGGACCCTCATAACCGGTGTTGCACTGGTTTCCCTTGGATGATGCCGAGATTACAAAACGGCAGAAGTTCACCGTCTGCATACTTCTCCACGGCCACACTGCAGAGAAGCTGCATTCAAGCATGCTGTCGAGGGCAGACAGCTTTCAATGACAGGCTTGTACTCCTCGGCGCCTGGATTTTGAGTGTTGGTAGCCGCTTGAGCTTTGGAGATGTAGAAGTACGGCTTCGCGAGCGGCAACATGGTCCCACCAGCACAGTAGATCATGCAAAGCCGGTAGTCGAAGGAGCCTGTCACCCTCGGCACGCAAACCTGCGACACAGGCTCGTCACAAAGCGTTCCCTGAACATCGACGGAGCAGGGCTCGTCATCCATGGCTTGTGTCCTTAATGATTTAGCAACTGGCACACGCCCATAAGTCGGGAATATTGCAGTCCCGCGAACTTTGAAGTTTCAGCAAAGCTTCGTGAAGTCTTCGGTATGGCACGCAACGCAAGCATAACCCGGCTTGCCATATGTTTGGCTCGCATCATAAACGGGTGAGAAGTAACCCTTCTTGCAGCGGCAGTCTTCCAAGGAAACGGCCGGCGGAACTGAGAAGGTATTTGCTGGACATGGCAAGCATGCCGTCTGGCCCACCTGTCAGGGAAAGAGCCGGAGCTTAAACAGATCTGCTCGACCACCGATGCCCCTTCCTGATCCTGATATGACGTAGAGGGGCAGAAGGTGCACCCCAGCGGCCATTGATCAGAGAATCGGTTGGAATATGTGCCCTTCGGACAAGGCTCGCAGCCATCACTGTCCTCACAGAGGTGGGGCGGGAAGAGCAGGCGAGGATCATTGTAAGGACTTCTGCATCCACGAACAGCAGATACAGGCATTGAGTAAGTTCTGTGTTGCTGGCGGATAGGTGACACTGCAGGCACATCCATGCACATGAAGCCAGAAAGCAAAACTCAACGCAGCCCGTCAACCATCATGGTTTTGGGACGTGCTCCGATGGCTTCAGCTGATGTAATGGAACATTCAAAGCCAAAGTTTGGTTGCGAGCAATGCTGGTTCTGTAGCCTGAGCTACCTACTCAAGGTGTCTACAGCATCTGTTGGTAAGAAGAAGCTTGCATCGTGCATCGTCAAAGCTGTGGCTCTCCTAAAAACAAGAAGTACAGCATCTGCAAATTACCTTCGGCTTCAACCTTACAAGAAGGCAGCCATTCGCATCTCCGGCTGAAACAACAGCCGTTGAAGTTACACTGCATGGCAACTTCGCTCGCCCGGTCTCCTCGCTTGGTCGATAGTACCCCTCCTCACGCAGGCGAAAAGCTTCATTTAGAATACGGCGAGGCGGCTAGACGATGACTATGCCATGCTATGAATTTGTCTCCCTCTCTCCCTCTCTTCTTCTCCCAGGCTTAAGGGACGAGTTAAGCCCCCCGGGCGCTAGGGCCCGCCCGCTTTTACGGGCTGTTAGGGAGGAGTGAGAGTCGCTCTCTCTCTCTCTCTCTGTCTCTCTCTCCGTCTTTAGGTGCGTACTGCTGGCTACCTCTGATTCAAGAGTCCTGCTCGCACTGGGAAATCTGTGTTGGTAACACCGGCTTGTTCATCTCTTCGAGCGACCCCACTTTCAGTATCACGTTTACCTGAGCCAGTCCAAAGGCCTCACGCCTAACTACCGCCGTGACGGGAGCTTGAATGTTATCCAAAGGGCGTCCACATTCCTCAGCTGCACTGCTTTGGGGGCTGTATCCATTGAGGCAGGTACTTGTACCGCTTCTAGCCTCTAGCGGACTCCAGCGCTCTGCATTGGAAGCTGAGGGGCTCGGAAATGATCCTGCCCAGGAGTTCACCGGCAGCCGGAGCTTCCCGAGATGCACGACGAGGGCTTGTCATCGAACACTTCACGTAGCTGTTGTTTTGCACCTCACAGAAAGGCGAGCACTGCGGCCTGCGTGCGGCTTACGGACGTCAGGACCCGGCCTGAACAGTGCAGGTTGCCAAGCCGACAGTTACGCTCGCCGTTCCCAGCATTTGCAGAGCTGGAATCTGGTCCGCCAAGCTCAGCCTCCTGAGTCTTCAAGCAGGCATGCTTGTGGCTTGTGCTTTTGACATTGAAAATTGTCTGACTTGCAGGCCTCGATGAGTCTGCCACGAGCAAGCCGCTCAGCTTCGTCTGCCACGAGAGGCAGGCTGCCTGGGCTGTCCAGAGTCCAGAGCATCACAACTTTGCTTCGTCGCCCACCGCAAAGTCTACGGAGGCCCTCCTGGAAGTCGCCATCTGCAGCCAGGAATTCGCCGAAGGAGACGCCTTCGATTTCGATCTCCGAGTAGCCTGACAGACCGATTGCGGAGCACTGGCTGGGGCACTGCACGCGGAGCCCCGCCAGCATCGAAGATAGCGGCCGGGGTGATGATCGAGATCTGGGGCTGTGGAAGCGTCAGCTGTCCTGATTCCAGGACGCTGAGTGCAACTCCGCTGCTCTCCGGATGGGGGCTTTCCGAGGCCGCCCGCCAATCACGGAAGTGGACTCGAGATCACCAATTTGAAGGACAACTTCTGGAGCCGCCGGGACATTCCGTGCATCCAAGCACGATGTAATCAAACACTTCCTGAGATGAAAAGCAGGGATGTTCCAGATACCCGTCTCATGGCTAAAACTAGGTAAGGGCACCCGCAGCGTGCGGTGATTCCGTGCGTGCATGTGGCAGCTGCGGGTGTGACGAACACCCAGGAACGCAAATTTCAGCAACATGTGTGGGATGCAAAACGGACAGAATCCACCATTTCTTCATTTTTACCATACCACAACCCAGACGAGAGCGTGACAAGCAGCTGGCTGTGCACTTGTTGCACTCAGGTGTCTTGCGGGGCATGTGTGCGAATGCATGCTACTTCCAACATGTGAAGCATGGCGAGGATACACACTCAAGTAACCCACACAAATTTCAAAGCCCTCTCACACACGTCTTCTCAACGAAGCTCTCTCACACAGCGATCCGGTCGTCAGACAACCCGAAAGCAGCCCAGCAGCAGCTCCGTGTCCGACACATACTCGACGGAGGAGCCTCAGAATTTGCATGAGCTACAGATACGACAGCTGCGGCAAACTTTACGAAGCCATGCCAAAACCCAATTAGGAGATCATAGGGGGTTCTAAACTAGACCCACATCTCTGGACTGTCAGGCACGGTCCACTCCATTGAGCCGAGATGCAGAACAAGAGCCTTGAATTTGAAGCCCGGTCGAGCACCAACCACAGCTGATAAATCTTCGAATCCACATAGGTCAGCGAAAGGTCCATGAGACTGGTCAGGGTAGTCGAGACTCTCTTTGAACCCCCGAAGACAGCCTCGCGAGCCTTGCAAAGTTTTGTCCCTGGAGGTAGAAGACAGGATCCGATGTCATGACCTTTGCTACAGAACGGCTCTTTAGCGGAGGGCTCCAATCTCCCCTGCATTCTGCGGCATTGGTGTGTTTCCATATCTAACAGCTTTTGACATACAGGGACCTGCTCCACGAGCACACCGTTCGACTGCGCACCACTCGCATCTCTCGTGAACAAACCGGTCACAGTTGGTGCCTTGGTCTCCATCACGGTGCGAATCTGCGGAACTGTGGTGCCACCACTGGGGTGCTAGTGGTTTTTTTCGTAGCATTGGGCCAAGGAGCTTGGAAGTCAACCTGCCCTGTCATAGAAAAATCGCTTGCAAGCTGCCATAGCGTGGAAGTGAAATTCTTCACCTGTATTTCCTGGGTCCGCGAACGACACTTTGAAGGACCTGCACACTTTGGCCTCATTTCACCAGGCCAACAGTCGCCAAGGTTCCAGCACCAGGCTGTCTTTCTTCAGAGGGGTTAGCGTGACGACACAATCAAGTTTTGTCCAGCCTTCGGAGAATATTTGCCTCATTGCCACCAAGCGAAGCTCCAAGGGAATCTGCTGGAACATGCAATGACGCCAAAAGCTTGCCATGTCCGAGTTGCTGTTCACAAAATCCTGGCGGTTCCTGGGTCTCCTCCCCAACCTTCCGGAGACTGAGTCGGATGAAGTCCGCTGGGTTGCTGACCTGCAAGGACAGGCTTGCACATCCTTCCTCGTTCTTCGGTCTTTCTTTTTTTGGCAGCACTAGGGAAGTTTCAGTCTCGATCTTCGTTTGATTCTCATGGCATGCTCCTGCAATGGCCCCTTCACCTAGCGACTAGCTTGAAGGTTTCGCAAAGGCATTTCCACCTGTTCAATGGCAGATGCCGTCGTCGGCACGTTGTCCAGAACCTCAGTTTGGAGGAGTCGCAAGCATCCCGCCAAACCATGACAGAAGCAGTGGCAGCTGCTGCCAGGGCTCAGTCATGAGATTCCGGCTCTGCCCCGAGGCTGTCAAGGTTGGCGTCAAAATTTGCGGGGTCACGGTGGGAGTGTGAAAAGTGATCTTGTACTCCTGGCTGTCGCAGAGAAGGCTTTCACAAGCACTTCCTAACCTTGAAGCAATTTCCAACGAAAGGAGACAAGGAGCCATGTCGAAATCCACCCCACCTCAGACCAGACACATATCGAAGCAGGAGGGCATTCGGGCATGCTGTGCGGTCGAGCGACTCATTTTCATCTTGACCTTGGTCGTTTGTCAGTTTATGACTTGAGTGCAGGGCTCGAATCACTTCATGCAGACCTTCCTGCTTGTCCTTAAGATCTTGGTGCAGCCTCATAGCTGGCAGTGACAGTCCCTGCCCCTCAATGTTTGTCGTCATAACGAACCTTGGCTCTCATGACCGATGCACATACAAAACTCTGCAACAGAGGACGCGGATGTATGCACTCCATCTGGATGAGGCTGGCAGCTCACTGGGCACCGAGGTCACTTGTGGAAAGAAGGTGGAGCCGCCCAAAGAAACATTGATGTCAGTCAACTGCGTGACCGGATCCTTCTCCATGTCAAACGTAACTAGGTCACCTGAGCTCGTTGCCAACATGAGCAGGCGAGAGCACAAGCATGTCGCAGGCGTTACACAAAGACTCAGAAGCTTCTCCAACTTCTTCTCCAGCCGCCGTTCCGAGCCATTATCTCCGAGCCGGCCCCCTCAACGGAGTAAGATGCTCCAGTTGATGGAGTGACAGTTATCTTCAAGATTGCCAGCTTTGTATCCGTGAAGGAGACGTTGAAGAAGGAGACGTTGAAAGCCTGAGCCACTGCAAAGACCCTAGGGCACGTCTCTGGCCCGAGCCTCACCTAGCCCGGATAAGGCACCCACATAATTTGTGCAGGGATAAGTCGTGGCATCAATGGTGGAATGGGCGTGAGAGCAAACCGTGACGTCCAGAGAGGAAGTCAGCATCAGTAGTCTGGCCCCATCAGCTTGCTTCTCGTACGAGAAGTTGTGGTACTCGTACTCTGGATTGTTGTACGTCCTCGTCAGAAGGCAGAAACATCGGCAACTCCACAGCCTCTTGCCGTCATTGAAACAAGGCTCATGGTAGCGAAGTCGGATACTGGAGCAACCTGGGCAGCTTGACTTCGTAAGCCATGCCACACATTCCCACACCTCCTGAACTGTTGCACTCCTGAGTCATCAGCCGTAAAGTTCACCTCGGTGTCGGCAACCTCGCCCACTGCTTTCTCAACACCGCCTCAGAACCAAGCCGACCCCAGTTCTGCAGATGTAAAGCACGTTCAAAGTGCGCTCGAAGCCTACGCAGCACGGCAAGACTGTTTCCGAATCCTCATCTGCTTTGCGGTGCCAGGCACATACACGCTCGTGCTGCGAAAGCAGCATAACTATTCCAGTTGCCACTTGCGCAAATGTCTGAATCTCCCTCACACAGGGAGCGAGGGGCAGTATGGTTGCAAAGCAGGGACGCAAAAGCGATCCCCGACATTGCGTCCAAGCCGCGATGACATCGTGACCTTCAAACGGGAAGCAGGTCACGACAATCAGACCATTTGTGCAATGCACAAAAAAGGCCAAATGCAACCATGGCTAATGACCGCAGCCATCTGGCCTGCGTGCCATCGGCACACAATGCCACCTTCAGAATGCCAATAGATTGCAGATCCGCACCTTTGCGCGCAAAACCACCAACTAAGCAAGAGGGAACCAACCCATGACTTGAGACTTGCCACGGGTGTCAGCCAGTGTTGTGAAGCCTCGAACGTTCAGTGCATGTAAGAATGTGAGAGTAAAGTTCAGGGATTAGGGAGATTGAACGACGAAACAGCGCCAAGTGGCTAACATCCGGACACGCCTCCGGAAAGTTCGAGCAAACAACAGGAACCCAGGGCTTGGAGCGTTTCCATCCGTCACAGTTGATGGTGTACCTCGCACAAGAGTACAGGTATGTCTGCCGTCTGCCAACCTTTCTCTGCAGGGGCACTGCTTGCTTGGCACCAGAGCCGGAACACTGAAACTGAAAGCCGTGTCATCGAAGACCGTGTATTCACCGGCTGTCCTATGCCAGCATTCATCCGGTGGCGTGTTGACATCGAAAATTGCTTCTGCGTGTGTCCTGTTGATGTCGCTGCTGTAAATCGGCTGCCGCAAGGCACCCGTGCCGACCCGGCCAGTCACCCGCAACGGCGCCGCATCCGGCTCCACCGCTGCAACGGTGCCTACGAGGAAATTTGCCACCGGCCGTGCTGACTGAGTCGTACAGCGACTGCATGACAAGATGTGATGCAAATCGGATCGGCAAACAGCTTGCATGCCCTATTGGGTCGGGCTGCAATTGATCTCTGATGCCAAATCATATTGAACCTTGCTCTGGGCAGATATGTTACAGCATAATTGCACGACGCGGTGGGTTACGACCTGCAGCCCTACATCAATCCAGGTACACTGACAGGGGCCGATGCTGTACTCAGCACCACTGCATCTAAGCGGCGAGGAAGGTCACTTCTATGCCGTCATCCTTTACTTCCTTCTACCAGCAGCAATCGCAGCAGAGGGCATGTGATTGCACTGAACTGGCACGCACAAGCTGCGAGCCCACGTGGTCCTGCGAACTTACCTGAAGTACTTTCCTTACCGGAGACGGATCAATGTAGCTGAAATTCCACCTCAATCGTTGCAAAGCGGCTGTCAGAGATTCTGGCGATCCAACAAGCAGCTCAGACAAGCATCCGAAACTCAGGATTGACCTTGGACGGAGTGTCCTCCGTCACGAACAAACCTGCAGCGCTTGCCATGACAGGATGGAGGGTCTCACGATGGCACCCGCCATGCTACGGGCAAGATCCAACTAAGAGCCCTGCCTTCTTCGAAAGCGATATCATAGAAGCATCCCGGTCACCATCCGGACGTGCATTCGATCCACTAATGACATAGTGCAAAGGAAGGGGGTGTTCCTGCGCGGGTTCTATTGCGGAACTGTGAGATGCAAGCCAAGTCTCCAGGCTTGATGAAGTCGTCCGCTGGGAAGTTTGCAATAAGAATCCGCTCCTGAACCACGGATCTTGACCAGCTTCAGCCCACCCACGAAAATGCAGAGGGTCGGCATGGAGTAGGTACAGGCAACAGAAAGACCCGGAATAGGGCAGACGCAGCTTTACTTGTACCCACACAAAACCCGAATTCACCAAGCGGAATTGGAGATGGCTCAACTGGCTGCCTACTGTAACTTCAACAACCAAGGCCTACACTCAGAGCGACATTGCAATAGACCTCCAATACACAGCGGTTATAGCAATCTGCATCTGCTTCACTCAGTAGCTAATGTCAATGACAAACCAGCTTTCACTTCCGTCGCACTTTACTATGAATAAAGAAATAGCGAGATACCACTGAGTGATCCTGAATCAGGCCGACAGTGGAAGCTCCAGATGGACTGCCATCGATAATCCTGGGCAGCGCATAGCGGTACGAAAGGCCTCTCGGACTCAATCGGCCAACCGCTAGCCAGGTAGCGAATCCGCAGGCACGCGCCATTGGATGGTCGGACACCACACCTCAGCTGACGGCTTCATACAAAAGCTAGTCCAGTCCGGATCGTGCTCCGGCAAGCTGTGGACGCAAGAGGCTGCCTGTTGCGCAGTGGCATGCTTGTACCGGCACTAGTCATGAAACGCCGCAAACAATCGCAAACACAGCCAGGACTCTTCACCTCCCTCTCGGATGTTCTTGCGATCGATGACGAAAGCTTTACTCGTGTCGGACGTCACATACACATCCACCTCGCCGCACTGCAACTCCAAAAGACTCCATCAGAAACCAAGAAACACAAATATAGACCGCCAGATGCAACACCATAAGCAACCAAGCAGGAAAACCGACAGACAGGCGGACAGCGCGGCGGACACAGAAACAGACACATACGTACACGTACACTTACACAAACACTTACACATATTATGTAAGTACATACATATCTGCGTGCATACCTACCTACCTACCTGCCCACCTACCCACCTGCACAATCCTACCTCGACAAGCAGAGGCAGACAGGCAGACAGGCACGCACATGCACGTCACGCATGCATCCGTGAAGAAGTGTGACAAAGACGACGGACATGCACACCCACACGTGAGGGGGCTACTACTACTCTTTCAGCTACTATTGCTACGACTACTACACTGAACATGCGCGCACACACACACACATCCATGTCAGATATGCATACAAACGCAGGCACCCCGCACCTGCATTGCGAGGAGCACCTGGCTAACGGCACTGTACTGATCGCCCTCTGGGAGCAGGAGCAAAATGTCCTCGGCTTGTTGGGCTTACTCTGGTCGGTGTTGTGCCTACCCGGCTCGGAAACCTACGCTCTCCAGATTGCTGAACCAGGAGCTGGGACGATAACGAATCGCAGTGTGAACACTTCCTGTGTCAACACGAGTCTCAGTGTTTGGATGGCTTAGTTCGCACATGACTACGAAGGCCAAAACACACGGTGCCATAGCATGTCAAGTGTCAGATTCTGTCCAAGGGCTGTTCATGTTCGTGTCAGTACAAACCTCCATGACACGAAACTGGTAATCACCTCGGTGCAACTACACTGTAGCTGAATTCCAGTGCTGACATGCAGGGCAAGCTCAGCTTCCCACCGCCCTCCGTCAAGCCGGTTGCCATACATGTAACCACATCTCGGGCCGTGAAAATGCCTTGACAGCGAGCCGGTTTCGCGTCCCGGAATCTGAATCCACAGGCACACTTCCTGCTGAGGGGCTGTTTTCACATCCGACCATCTCGCCGTAGGTCGTTGTCTCACCGCTTTTTACCTCCTTGCCCTCGAAGATGAATCCTCGCTGCAACGATGCACGTGTACGCATAACATGCCAGACCCCAGGCCGAGACATGCAAGTTGCAGCTGTTGCAGCTGTTGCAGCTATTGCAGCTGGAGCGCCAGACCAAGCGCAATCATTGGCCGTGCCAGTTGCAAACTGGAGCCTCAGTGCAAATGAGGACACGACTGAAATTGAGCTCGAAGAGGCTCCTTCACCAAGGTGCGTGATGTCGACAGCGCCCTCCGGCTTAGGTCTTGAAGGTGCGAAGATCGACAACGGAGGGGCGGCCGGCAGCTCACCTTTTTTACAAAGCTGTCTTGCGGCACGCAAACAGGCATTCCACCAAGCACCGACAAAGCAACCCTAATCAGCACCGGCAGGTGACACACAAAGGTCGGTGGGTCCAAAATCTTGGCTGAGCAGGCCAGCGTAGCACCCGAACCAACACCTGGAACCCGCGGAACATAGCCATCAGCGCACTGTGGAGTGCAAACCTTGGAATTGTCAGTTTTGGTGCCGGCAGCATGTCGCCATCAGCATGCTTCAGAAGGGTGATCGGCCAAGGCGCGCTGGAATCCGGAATCTCACCTGCTGCCGTCCAGAGAGACAAGTGCCGCGGAAACGACGAGTGACTACTGACTACTGCTTCCCAGCGACGGGCCGTATTGCTCTCTTCACAGGCCTTCGGTTGGCCTTGGCAGCTTGGAAATGCATGATGTGACCCAGTGAGCTCGGCAGAGCTCTTGCACAGCGCAGATACGGCTGGTTTGCGGTTCATGGTGCCATCTGTAGGACTGACAGCAGAATTCGCGACGGAGGGCTCGTTGCAAGGAAGGACATCGCACAAGATCTCGGCTGCCAGAAGACATGCTGTGCGGGCTGCCACAACCTAAGGACCTACCGTGTGTCATGGAAGAGGAGGGGGATGGGGATCCTTTTCTTGTCCCGAAGAGCGCGTAACTCGTTCAACTCGTGCCTTCGCCGGGCCAACAGGATTCCTGGAAGCGGAGGGGCCAGCTGCTGCGGATTCTCACCACTGGACTGTCAACGTCCCTGTCGTGACCAAAGGGCATCATAAAAGGCATCTGCGGGCACAATGTCAGCTCGCCACTCTTCGATGGATGGCAACATCTCTTGGGCGCTCTTCTTGAGAGTCTCATTGACAGTGGCCGACGAGTGCCTCAAAGCGAATTCCACCTCTGCTTTACACCTTCTGCTCGAGCAGCCTGTCAGCGCACTTCTCGGATCAAGGCCTGACTCGATCGAAGCAGCAAGCAGCCGCGGGAGCATGTGGCTGGGCATGCGAGGCTCGAAGAAGAAGGCAACTTTCCGAAGAGCCGAAGTGAGGTTGGCCAGGAATTCTGAAGCCGAGATATGCAGAACATTCGGCAGATCTTTCCAGCGGTTCCAATTCTGCAGCATCTTGAGGATAGTCCAGCGTGCTCGCAAAACCTCAAGCCTCAGGCCCTCCTTCAAGTCTTCCGCCTCCAACCGCTGCAAGTATGTGCATCCGAAGTCACAGGGTCGGAATATCTTCTCCCAAGCTTCATAGTCGCAGTGGTGGCAGTTTGGGGGGTTCGAGGCATGAAGCCAATACTCGTACTTGGAGCCTTTGAGATGGTACATGTACCCCGAGATGATAATGCTGCTTGGTCGGCGGATGAAGTGAACGATCTTCCCCTTTGACAAGATGAAATTGACATCTTGCTTTATCTCGTGCTCCAAGGGATTGTAGATCAACACCAGGCGACCACGCAAACTGACGCGCATGAATGTCTCCGTGTACTCAACGGAAGAGTTAAAGATGGTTGAGTTTTGCCCTCTGAGGTCATGATCGAAGTGCTTCCTCGTTCTTGCTCCCAGAAGCACAGATGCAAAGGGACCTGGCAGCTCGTCATACCCGATGAGCTGCGTTGCTACGAACGTCCCCGTCTTGTGATACGTGACGAAGGCATACTCACGGCTGCCCACATTTGGAGAGAAATCGGGCCTGGTGCTCGGCCTCGCAGACATGACCTGGAGCCGCATCCTCTGAAACTGGTCCACATCCTGCAATGCAGCGCAGCAGAACAGCACCTCCCAGTCACTCTTGGTGAAGCAGAGGGCTCTGTGGCCGTGGACATCGAAGCGCCAAGGGTCACAGCAGCACTCCCAGAGATGGCTCCGGCTCCGCACCGCCCAAAAGGCGGGAAATGCTCGGCTTAGGCGGAGAAGGGCCCGCTGGCATGGCCGAGGAGGGACCAAAGGGACTAGCTGCGGATCGCCTGCGCTAGCCAAGCTGGAGGACGTCTTCGTCTTGCCTCTTCTCCTTGAACTTTGCATCGAGTTACCGTTTCCGCCCTGCAATCTGCATCACTGCGGCAGTCTCGCATGCGACAGGCACCAAGCAGGCTGCTTCCAGCTGAGGGATCTTCCGATAGTGATTGAGGGCGCAGAGCGCCGACCATGGTATTGCGAAGTGCGAAGATGAGGCTTGAAAGAACTCTTTGGCGCAAAATGTGGCTGGATTTGACAACCAAAACCAGCTGTATGCTCTTTGTGCTAGCTGCTAGCTGACAAGGCCTGCCTGACTTCAAGGTCCTGGCCTACTTAGCACGAAGATCTGAGTGGGATCTGGACACGGAACTTTGATTTAAAACTGATATTCCTAGCACTCCCAAACAACGAAAAAAACACCTCGTCACTTGCAGGCCCAAGTGGCAAGAGAGGGATCAAACGCAGACTCGTAATCAGTGTCTGACTTGGTAGTGCAGGTGTGAGTTGGATTTCGCGGCGCATAGCCATAGTTGCAGGCACCCCTTAGCAGCTCCCAGCGCAGCAGGCATGCAAACCTGCTGGCTTGCTCTTCTACACGAGCGACCTCGCATCAGAACACTGAGTCGAGGACGTGCACGTGGTGCCATGAGCAAACGTCGTCCCTTCCACACAGTAGCCGGTGGTGGAGTTCTGATTCACGACTGTAGGCACCGAGCAGTTTGCCTTTACTGTGACTGTCCGTGTTCCAGTTGTTGACTGCCCAGCGCTGTCCGTGCACGTGTATGTTACCTGCGGGCAGGAGGGTATGCAAACACAGGCGGCACAGCTGCGTGCCAGAGAAGCCCAAGCATAAAACGTTAATTGAATTCAGGGAGGGCTCAATGTAATTCCCAGCCGTGTTTACATCCACGACACTGTTGATGTTGTCTGTCGGGTCCCCCATGTTTCCAGCATCTTCAGAATCCGAGCAGCTCACCTTCGGCAGGCTGTAAGTCGTAGCACCCAAGAGGAACCAGCTGACACCATCTTCGAGGTAAATGCTGGGAGCTGTGTCCACGCGTCTGCAATATGCCACATGCCGGTCAGTGCCGTTGATAATCATGAAATAGCGCCCTGCGGACACCAAAGATTTCAAATCAACAGCTGAACCTCTTGAACACCCAGAGAAGTCCCTGCCCGGCCTGTGCAAAGCGTTAGAAATTGGCATGTACCATTGGTGAAAAACGAGTATGCCACACATTCAGTGCTGTTGGCCGACAAGCAGAGAGTCTCGCAGGCATCATAGTTCGCAACGTTCTCTGTCCTTAGAGCGCGCAGCGGCCCGCTTTCACGAATCGCTTCCTGTGAGTACAACAGCAGCACACCAGGAAAACCTCACTGGTGCTGCGCCATGCATCTCTTTGTAAATCGTGCTGCAAGCAACGCGGTTGCCGCCATAGGTTCCACCGGGGTTTGGATCTTCACATCCCACCTCCACCGTTCTCGTGACGGAGACATGCGCACCTGCCGAATCATAGCCTGAGCATTGCGGAGGGCCAGGCATGCACATCCGGGACTAAAGCCACTAGAGTCCACAGTCCACTCCGAGTTCATCTCAGGCGCAAGTGTACGTCACCTTGTAGATTGCGGGGTCGTTGGGCAAGACGGAATTGACCACTTCCATCCGCGCCAGCGTGGAGCTTCCAGTGCTGGTAACAGCAGGCAGGGAGCTTTGCTTGCACAAGCGGTTTCCACTATGAGAGGCACCTGAGCAATCATCTATGTCACCGAAATGCAGGCAGAAGGGAGGTTACTGGCGGCGGTGGAGTGCAACCTACGATTCAGTCATGGTACAATCCGTTTTGCAGCAGTAGTCGCCTCAGATGTTGCAAATCGACGCATCACCCGACATCACAATTCTTTCGGCTGTAAATCGCCAGTCACTGACACGTAAACGAAATAAGCTTCAGTTAAGTGGCTGCCGCAGGTCTTTGCCTCGCACATCCTCGGGAGATTGGGCGGACATCGTGCAAGACCACCCGCCGTGGAGCAGCAGCCCTCTGTGTTGCACTCGCTGCCATCCCCGCAGCCATACCTTGGAACGAACATGAACCAACTAGTGAACAGGCTAGGGGGCTTCAGGTGCACCATCTGCAAAGATTCGGCTGAGCTGCTGGTCGTCAGCGCTTGATGGCCCGAACAGCCAGCTACACGAGTCTTCGGGATCGATTGCGAAGGAGAGGCCCGTACAAGTCGCACCACTCCCTGAAATAGTCCATTGGCTTCCATCCAATGGTGGAAAGCTTTCTCCTCCACTGGCATAGGCTTGCTCTACCCACTTTGAATCACGCAGTACCCATCGCTCTGAACCTGGAGTACCCAAAGTTTTGCCGGCCACAGCTTCTGTCTGTAGATGAGGTCCCGTGCCGAGATCTGTACGCAACTCGTTGTTCGAGCCAGGCAGCTGAGTGGAGTACATGACACCCAAGGCGCTGTCGTTGTGTCCTGCTAGCTCCAGTGTGACAGCATCAACTCCAGTGCAGCTTGCTGGTGTACCTGTGATATTGATTCTAGCAGGTGCTGCGGGCCCGACCGTGCCGTAAATGGTGAGCTCGCAGACTTTCATAGAGGAAGCAGACCCAACCAGCGTAACGAAGCGGCCGGCCAAAGGAGCATCGCAGTCCACTATCGAAGAACTTCCAAGCGAGGTCGTGATGCCAGTCTTGCAAGCAGGACCGACATTAATGTCCGGCCCGACTAGAATGCTGGCTCCGGACACGGTCCCAGCCAGTGCATATTGGTGGACAACTTTGCCGGCACCCAGGTCTACCCACAAGTGCACCGACTGCGGTACCTCTACGCAGGACTCGCACGCTTGAGTCACTGAGCTCGCCTCGTCGCCATCGATAATATTTTCGGCTGCGCCCGACGTCACCGTCCCGCTTGCGCCCGCTCTGAGCACAGGCAGCTTCTGCGCATTCCCCAAGCCCGTCGCTCCCCAGGCCGTTATGAGGCCATCCTCAATGTCTGTGCAAACTGCCCCAGCCTCTACATACAAGTTATCCAATACCGACAATGTTTCAGCATCACCCGTGAGGAAGATCTTTGGCACGTTGTTGACGGTGAGGGTCCGCACTGCACTTTCAGACACGTCAAAGCTTGTACAGCTGTAGAACAGCGTTTGTAACCCGCTCCAGTCGGAATGCGCGGTATTCAAGATGCTAGAGAAGGGCAAAACCTGATTGTGGCTATCCTTGCAGCAGACCCCAGGATCCTGAAACGTCTCTCCTCGGTTTGTACTGCGAGGCAGAAAAACACAGCCCCCGANGGTATTCAAGATGCTAGAGAAGGGCAAAACCTGATTGTGGCTATCCTTGCAGCAGACCCCAGGATCCTGAAACGTCTCTCCTCGGTTTGTACTGCGAGGCAGAAAAACACAGCCCCCGACCCATCTATCTATTCACCAATAGCACTTATACTACCATTGAACGGCTGTGCACCGAGGCACCGAGAAGTAGGACAATGCCAGAGCTGGGACCCTGAACAATGGTTCCGGGCAGGCCGCTTGTCACAATCACGGTCCTCGAGACAAAGTGTAGCTGCAGCGACTTGCAAACACAGTGTTGCCTGTTGCATGTGGTAAAACCACAATCATGGTTCAGCAGAACTCTACCCCCCACAATTGTTGCCCTCAACCTTGAAACCCGATGAGGTACGGAAAACCAAACTGGAACGCATCAGTTGACATGGCAGGTCAGGCTCCATTTGCGTATCAGCTGGCGGGATGTGGAAACTGGATGCAAGCTTACACGGTCTCCTCTTTGAGTTGCGAGTATCCGTTGATATAACCCCTAGGCCCTAGGCGAAGTCGTGTCAGCTTCTCATGCACGACGGTACAATCCAACAGGGGATATCGTCGGCAACGGGAACCTTGGAGAGCTCAGGGCCATGAAAGGCAAATTTCTTGCAAAACGGTCGACGAAAAGGGAAAGTGCGGGAGCAGCGGAACGGAGGTGGGGCGGCCACGGCCGAAGCCTGTTGAAAGCTTTTGGACCTGCGATAGCCGATCCGTTGGTCCTCCACGAAACGTTGCATCATGAACAATGCTGGTTGGGCAGGGACCTCTCCCCCAAAAGCCAGCGAGGGTTCCGAACGCATCTTGGGTTGTCGTCCGGCGAGTCTGACAAAATTGAAGATTGCTCAGGGTAGGGCTGGATAAACAGATACATTATACCGCACAGCAACAAACTTTATCGACAGGCCTCTTTGCTAGTGACAAAGACTCTGGAAGGACACTTCAAACTCGAATGATGCTCATGACGCTGCCTGCCACCCACACATGCTTTAGGCCAAAATGCAGCAAAAGGGACTATACACTATAGACCCTTTGTCAACTTCTCAACTTTTCATTTCTGTCACCCACTTGGCACGCCCGTGACAGCTCCGCGGGGACAGAGGTCAGCAACTAGCACTCGACTTTTCATGTTTGCTGTAAGTGTGCACGAACGTCAAAAGCAAGAAATGCGTTCTTCAATTCAAAACGAATGCACGACGTGATGAGACCTGAAGTACGAATGCATTAGCCTGCAAGCAGAGGGAACTAATCTTCAGAGTCTTACTTACCACTTTCCGTCCACCTGGGCTACTACTGACCTAAAGTGTCCTGACACGACCTTCCCGGACACTTTAGCAACTTTGGCGACTGGTTCCCACCCACCAACACCACTCCGAATCCAAGTGAGCGATGCAGGTCCAAAGCTGCTCGTGATACCACCCGCTGCAGCCCCAAAGAAGCCGAGAGGGGGGCCCCCCACCGCGACCCTCGGCCCTCGACTTCGCTGCGTTCAACCTGCTGCCTTGCTTCTTTTGCCAGCTCCGTTGCAGCATTGAAAGCTCATAGGTGCCGCAAATCCGTGACCCCCCTTTCTTCTGCCCCAACACGCCCAACAACCCCCACCCCGGCCATTGCAAGGCTGCAAAAGATGCAAAACATAAAGCTGCGCATCGGGTCATCTGGTCCAGGGCGGACCGCTTCACAAATTTTAATCAAGACACATGACAAACTACCAGATTTGATTCTTCGTGCCGGCTTAGCAGAAGTGCAAACGTTGCATAAGTGCAAAGGTTGAGAAGAGGGTCCTGGTTGCGGTCAGGGTTGCAGAAGTACTGTCCGTGCATGTATAGGTGACCGTGTTCGTGGCGGCCGAGGTTGTGTCTACCGGAGAAGGGCTGGCTGTGTGAGCCAACAAACCTCCGTTGACGTCAACACACTGAACACCCGGGTCATTCCATGTCTTGTCCTTTTCGATAACAATGACTGCGTCCCCCTTCAATTCTATGGCAGGCGCAACTTGAACATAGCGGATCTTTGTGGAAGTTCGGCTGCTGCTGTCAGTACATGAGTACGTGAAGGAGTACTCGCCAACGTTGTCCAACGCAATGCTTGACGGTGAAGTGGAAACAGCCAGCGGGACCAAGTCTCTGTCGATGCATGCTGCGCCAGGATCTGCCAAGGTTGAGCCAGCCGATTGGCGGACGATCATGGCCTCCAGGCCGACCAGCTCGATGGGATCTCGAACTTTCACGATCACAGTCCTTGTTGTTGGGATGTTGTTTCGACTGCATGTGTAAGTCACTGGGAAAAGACCTTCGCTGGCAGTCGAGATCGAGCTGCTGCTTACACTCACCGTGCCGCTCCAGGTGCCAGTCGACTCCTCCTCAAGATAGCAGGCCTCCGCAGGCCATGCGGTCCAGGTGCTCGGCGCACCAAACTCTCCACTTTTGATGACCACGCGTGGCCAGAAATCCTGTACCAAGCACTTGAAGGCAAGGCCCTTGACAAGAATCATGGCGTCCCCTGCATCCTTGATTTCCAACACATCCCCATCCGTGAAATCGATAGTGGCCGTCTTCGCTGACTGCGTAGAGTCGGCGGTGTCTACTTCGTTGCCGCCGAGGAGTACTTGTACTTGGTTGGTTGTGCCCGACACCGAATTTCCATTTCCATAGGTCAGATCGAGTTGCCCAAACCCCCGGAGGGTGACACTGATACCGCCGGCATTGGAGCCCGAAGCAAAGCCCCTGTACCAGCCATTGAGTGTAGAGTCTGGGGAGAACAGGTCGGCGTCGTTGTCACTGTCAATGGTCCAGCCAGCCTGTTTCATGGTGGCCGCAGACTCGAAGTTATTCAGCTGCAGGCTGCCACCACACAGAACCGACCTGACTTTGCTTGGACTTGACTAGCCCAAAGCTTCAAGCCCTTCGCAAGCACTTCCAAAGTTCTACGAATCCAACGTCTTACAGCGAGGGATGCGCAAAGGAGCCGAAAACCTCTTGCACACTCTGAACTGCAGCGAGTCACGACTCCGGAACCAAGCAGGAAACATCATCATGGTCGCGACAAACCCTCCCAGCTTCCAGCAGAGTGCTCAAGCAGCAAATGTCCAAGGCTCCATTGTCGGAACAAGTTGCCCCTCCACATACTGTACAAGAACTTGCACAACAGTACGATGCTCCGTCCGTTCCGCTTGGTCGAACACCGCCGCGGCACCATAAATCCTCGCCGCACCGGGCAACAAAAGATGTACCGACAATTGTGACGGAACTGGTGCCCAGCGTGAAATCCAAGTCCCCATCCACGAAACCCATCTTGACCGTGTAAAACTCTTCATCCGATCCTTTCAACGACGTGATCGTGTTGTTGTCGAACTCTATTCTAGCCAGAAGTACGTCCGTTGGGTACGGGATGAACTGAGTCCATGTGGTCCCTTCCAAGTACTGCCACTCCACACCTGTGAAGCGAGCACAGACAAAGTTCTCTGCAAAGGACGTGGCGGTTGATTGCCATCTTGCTGCACGAGATTCCTTCGTGAACATCAGGAAACCCAATCGACTCTCCTGCCCATTATCATCCTCGCACTGTGCACCGCTGCCAAGAGTTCCTACACTTCGGGTGCAGGTGCCCGGCACCACCGAGGACGCGTAGTCCTAAGACCCATGCCGACTTCAAAGACTACACATCCACAATCAACGTGACCATCTTGCTTGGCCAAGGGACGTATAGATAGAAGCTGCCGTCCACACCAGTCGCGGTTGAAGATGAGGAACATTCCGATAGGGGTATGCTGCTGTACTGGCCACTTGACGCAGAAGAAGGGCCCGATGTTCCTGGAAAGCCTACATCCGTACTTCCAAAGCCGCCATACTCAGACCACGCATTTGTGTCTGCGATAGCATCTGCCAGGCTGCTGTAGATCTTAAAATCTGTCCCTCCCTTGTTGTCAGTCTCGGTCCATTCACAGGCCATCTGCTTGTAAGCAGAGAAGCCACTTGGCATGTCGGTGAGACGCCGATAGTAGATGTCTTGAAAGCCAGCATCACAGGATGAACAAGTGCGGCGGATGATGCGAAAGGGACTTGCTGCGAAACGGGTGTCAAAGTCCGATTGTCCCAAGCTGGGGGTACCTGAAGAGCTGATCCCCAGGTGAAACTCCTGACAATCTTAGCCGGGGATGAAGCAAGTTGAACGTCGGTTGTACACATTTTGGCGTGCTGAAGTCCTGCCGGTCGCCCGCCAAGAAGATGGGGTGACGAATTTCTCCTGTTTCATACACGACTCCAAAATGGGTGGGCAACGCTGTCCATTGCCCAAACGGATCTCTAAACAACGGCATGTGTTCAGGCAATCAATCCCAACCACATAGTCTGCAAATTCTTCTAGCTTGCTAGCCCTGGCTATGCACAGTCCTGAGCGTACGATAAGCGGCACCCCGGTAGAACAGGGAAGAAATGGGTAGGAGACGTAATTCTCGATGTAGCGATCGAAAAAATCCGAGCTGACTGGCAGCCGCGAGGAGCCTTGCAGAGCATGAATCGGTAGCATCTCATGCGGAGCCATTCGCCCATCTTTTCCATGTGCTGCTAGGGTGCTCTGTGCTGTTGCCGTTAAGTCCATGCATGCCCATGCATCTTCGTAGTGCGTCGCAGAGGAGCCTAACTCAGTTCCTCGGCTCCGACAGTAACATCCCCGGTGCTCACTGTGCTTGTGAAGTTCATCCTCTTTGTTGGGGTTGCGGGTGATCGATTGCATGCAAAGAATCCCAGCGCCCACACCTTCTTGGCTTCGTTCTCAAACCTTGAAACGAAGCGGTTCCGCAGCAACTCACGAGATTGACTACAATCGAGCGCAGGGCCTGTGGGGAAATCGCACCTCCACAGTGCGCTGCAAGACAGGGGCCGCCCGTCTTCGACATTCGTAATTGATGATGTAGGTTCGCCTCGCAGGTAGGTCATCTTATGAAGACGACATACTGATGGTCCTTCCAACGCAGCTCGGGCACTCCGTCGTGAATGGAAGATAGTCCAAGTCCACACTTGGCGTAAGCTCCTCGCCCTCGTGAGTGATGCATGTGCTGCCAGTCTCGTAAAATGTGCCGCTCGACGCAACGTTCCATTGTCCTGCGCGTTGCACACGAATCCTCTCTTGTGAAACCTGGAGTCTCGACTGAGTCGTTGAACTGCCCGGCCTGACACACCAGCAGGAACCAAGACAGAGGAGCTGCCGACCAAAGATATCGAGTCCCGGATCTTTACGGTCCGCGTGTAGTCGGGAGCCCCGGTACAGGAGTAGGTCACGACAGTCTCCGATGCATCCTCAGAGGCACGGTGATAGCTGACTGCATTTCTGGCTGTTACAGACTTTCCTCTGGCCAAGATTTGCGCACTCCACTTACCGAATTAGACTATACCATGCCAAAGCTCAAGTGCCTTGATAATTGAAGGGCTCAGGGATGGTGTCTGAGCGGTCCCTGCATGTGGCGAGAGAAACGCGCACGCAACCCTGCCAAGCTCTTCAAGGTTTGTCGGACCAGAAGTAGAACTGAGATGCTGCGACTGGCCACTTCCATACTTGCATAGGGCGCTGATGCAGGCAAATATGCTAGCAGGCATGGCCGCATAGTTTCGAAACTTTCGGCCTGTAGCGTCGATGCAGTCCACGGTCACATCGGTTCGGCATGCTTCAGCAGCTGGTGCGGCAACATAGCCACACAGGCAATCTGCATCAGTGCTCGTACCTGGCATAATCAAGGTCGCGAGAAGAGTCAGGCCGTGCTTACTGATGCTTACTGGGAACAGGTCTTAGAGCCTCCAAAATATCCAAGCGGTGGCAACAGATCACGACGGAAAGGCAGTCGAGCGACTGGTTGAGCTGCAGACCATGATCGCAGCTCGAGCTGCCACCACATTGTGAAAAGTCTTCGCGATGATGCGCCTTGGCTGTGTCATGTCAGTGCAAGAAAGGGGATTCTCCGACATGCAGACCAGTAGCCACCACTGTGCTTCCACTATGGAAGGCAGCATGGCCTCAACCTCCGTGTTCTGGTCGGTGTTGGCCGTGAACGTGCCGGAGACGTCGTTCCAGCTCGAGCCATCAGTGGAGTAGGCGACAGTGTAGGTCTTCAGCCATGCTTCCTCGCTCGAGTGGCCCTTGGTCTTCACTCCTCATGACAAGCTCAATGCGACACAAGCTGGTAGCGAGACACTGTCACCGAGTCAAGACGGCCCGTCCTGCCACTTTGAGTGCTGAACCCAGATCCAGCTGCAAATAAGTGCCCTCTCCCTTGTCATTGCTGGCCTTCCAGCCTGTAGCCGTCAATGCACACCTGTCCGTCGTAGTGGAGTTGTCGTCCGAATATGAGCACGAAGTCTCTCCAGGGTTCGTATCCGTCGTGTCGCAGATCTCGCCTCAGGCCGCCACTCCACTCCGATTTGGCATTAAAAACTCTCCTACGAGTAGCCTTTAACTAGCAGTGGTTCTTGATGGCTCGGACCGCTAGGACCGCTAGGAACCAAGGATGTGTGGGCTCTGTAAAATCCAAGATACAGGCACCAGCGTTCCACCGAAGTCGCCCACTGCGAACCACATGGGGATTTGGTCCATACAGACCTTTGAAATACTCATAAATTCGTCAAGCGCTCGAAAGCAAGCTTAGCCGGGCTGCGGATGGCATCCCGAATCATCAAGGTCCTTTCTATTTTCTCGCTGGTCAAAGAGCAGGTGTAGGTAATAGTGCGGTTTTCCTGGCAGGGGAGAGAGCAAATCACACCAGCCACAAGCGCCCCTCCAACCGCCTCGGTGACTCCGCCGGATGCCCCATCTGCATTGTAGAGCCGGGCGCTAGCATCCCACGTCTCCGACTGATGCATGTCAGCCACATCCGCGTCGAACGTGTCCTGGTCCAACACAAAAAACCTTATCCTACGATACCCTAGCAAATCAGAGACTGACTATGGATGCTGTGGATGCAGTTGGGCCCCCACGGCCGTGTCCCAGCACTTGGAGACTGTGTCCGTCCAAGATCCGGCCTCGCGCTGCACCACCCAGTACCTGAAGGGCGCCGGAGCCTATGATCGGCTATGAGCAGAGTGAGCAGTGAGGCAGAGTCAGACCCAAGAGGCAAGGCCGGGTTGATGTACATGCTCTCCACGACCGTGACAGTCCGTGTCTTTGTGTCCTTGTCTATGTTGTGACTTCACTGCGAAACATGTCCCAGCGCAACAATCTGGGCAAATGCATGGCATAGCTTACAGGGAACATGCTCAGCTAGCAGAGGTGCCAACACTGTGTTGCCATTGTTCTCCGTGCACTGGTAGGTGATAGTATATGTGCCTGCAGTTGTGCGGTCAACCGTTCCACTTGTGGTAACAGGGAGCGCATCGTCAAACTGGTCCTTGCAAGTGGAACCGGCATCAACCCAGGAGGCTGTGCTATGAGTTGTCACCGTTGGGGTTGAAGTCCCGGTGAGTGTGAAGGAACCGAGGACGCGCCATGTGCAGCACAGAGTCTCCGTGCACGACCGAAAGCAGTAGTTGCGCCTTCTGGAGGTGTACTTTGAGTCTTGCGTGCAATCCGTTGTGGCGCACGTTGGCCACTCCTCACAGCATTCTGCATCCGTGCAGCTCGCAGTGCTGCAGGTGCCTGATTTGCTCGAATCACGGCGATATCCTGGCCCGCAGGTGTAGGTGGAGCACCAGTTGCTGAAATTGGTCAAATCCTCAGACAAGACAGTTCGTGTATACACCTTGGCCTGCTGAAGGCTCCCACTCCAGGTGCCCTCTCCGCGACCGCCTCCATACTCGACACTTCCATCTGTGGCGCTGATCTGTGCTGCACAGGTTGGCGACACTGCGGCACCGTTGAGGTAAAAGGTTGATGCCTTTGTGCTGGCCGTGAAGGACAGAGTAACATGGTTCCAGTTGGCCGAAACCGACGTCGCACTTGTGCTGCATCCGTCGGAGCCATCCGCTTTGTGCTCAAGTTGGACGGTGTTGGTCGCCGTCTGCTTCACGAAGAAGTTCAGGCCGCTGCTTTGGGTCTGTCCGAAGATTGGGTAGTAGGCGTTGGTCGTGAGGGAACTCGCCTTCCAATAAGCCATGAATGTGTAGTCGGACAGCATGCCCAGGTTGCTCAGCTTGCCCATGGTCACGGCCGTGCTGGCCATCTCTGTGTCAAACTGATAGTTCAGCTCCGTGGCCTGCTCGTAAACTTCCTTGCATCGCAGTCGAACACAATACACTCTCGCCTCTGCACGACATTAACACTACATTGTCCGATCGAGCAGCGATTTCTGCGAAGTGTACTTGAAGGGCGCTGCTGCTGATGCTGGACCAAACTTTCACATAGCGAATGGGACGTAAATCAAAGCGAAAAACGCTTCCAGAACCCGACTCCACAGCGCTGTACGTCACGTTAGGCGTATCATCGTCATCCTTAGGCGCACAGCAATCCCACAAGCCGTCGCTCATAAGCCCGTACCGGTTAGACCTCTGCTGCGATGCTGTGCGACACTGCCATGCTCTTCAAAAGGTGTCTTGTTTGGCTTGGCTCAGCTGCTGCACGCTGCATCAGTCACAATTAAACTAACTTCCAAGCATTCTGTTTAGCAACTACTCAAAGCCGCCACGGGCGATGCACCCCAAGTGACTATACAAGGGATGTCCCACAAGTGAACTTGGCTACGTTTGGCTGCAGCTGGACTGCATAAGCTGTATTTGCCTCATAGACCGTCGACCAGGTGGTCCCATCGCTAGAAACTTCCAGAGCCCGGCCACAATACATCAAATTCTGGCATCCATACACCACCACCTTCAAAACTGCAAACAGACAAACAGACTGGCGAAGACAGACAACTAGATTGCCGAGCTTGGAGCTGCAGCTCGCACCTTGTTCACCAACTTCGTCGGCGCGTTGTTGGACAATGTGGCTCCTGATGTCAACCCGGAAGGAAGTAGCGGCGAGAAAGCACGAGACCGCAACCGAAAACAACATTCACCAGTCCTAGATCAAGCTGCACCCAGTATTTGGAAGTGCAAAGCTCCGTGGATGCTGTCGCCACAGCACCCGAAAATGTGGTACTGTCGGTGCATTTGCTGCCGTCAGTAATCTGCGTGCCTGGGTTCTTCACGTGGTTGCATCCCTTCGGAGAATTTGACTCTGGCACCATCTTGCGTCCAAGCTGCCGCAATTTGAAACATCCGAATGACACGTAACGCCTGCACTGGTGACAGAGTCAGCCCCAACAAAAATGTGTCCATGTGTGCAATCGCGGAAAATGCTGAATGCTACTGGACGTTCTGCTTATAGCAGCAAGCTAGGACAGCTAGAGCAGCTAGGAATCATCGGTATACGTCTGGAATTGTTCCATACCTTGCCTGCGTTGGTGGCATGGTTTCCGGAAGTCCCAGCTCTCAACGGGCCACATGTCACCAGCCCTGCACGCATGGCGAGGGCGCCGTTGACAGTGGACGGCCAGATGCGAATGTAGCCTCATACTCGCACTTGCTCTCCCATCCTCTCTTTCCGCCCGCCCTCCGTTCTTCCCGCTCCAGCTCTCGCTCGCGTCGGAGGCTGTGCTTGCGTGTGGACCATTACGATCATTATGGTGCTCAGGCAGGAAATGTTCTAAACTTGCTTGATCCGTCGATCAAACATTACCTAAAGGTTTCGAAGTGAAAATGGCCTTCGACAAAAGCAGCACACCGCGAGCAAAGCACCACTTAAGCGTGATGAAATTGTATGGCTGCCGACTCTTTCGGGAAAATGGGAACCCGATGCGGGGCAGCCGCCTATGGGGGCGGGCCCGGCCCATCAACCACAGCCTTACATATCTTACATGGCATCCTCCACACATCCTTAGCCAGCCGACCACATAGGCCTGCATCCCAAGCGCTGGCACCACTGGCTCCATCATAGGAAATAGCGTGATATGATATGATGTCGAAACTTACACTGAAATACACTGAGAAGGTGCAGCAGCCGCGATACATCGCGATACAGAAGCACACCTAGCTCAAAGATGCTTGAGGTCGATGACCAGTATCTTGTCGAGAACGGCAGAGCTATCTTGGCAGACAGCATTACGAGTCGTGCGAGTCGCTAGGAGCAAGTCGTGATTCCTTTCAGACGCAGACGAGATGTTCACGTCTGTTTCCCTCTGGTGCGATCTTCTTGCTCGTCGTATGGGCCCGCTGGGCGCCGCTACGCCCGGCCACCCCACACTCTTTCCCTTGTACTCTCAGCCAAACCTCGGTGTCAGAGCTGCCCCTCGGAACGATTGCCGTGATCACCCACAAGAGTCGCAAGGGTTCTATGTCTTTCTTTCACCACGCATCAGGGCGCAGCCCCGTAGGGCACGCCTGTCTGTTGATCTATGTTTCTAAGTGGCCGGCTTTGGGGGTCCCCTATGACTACGGCAACAGCGGCACGGTTTGCTCTCGGTTGGATCTATCTCTTGCTTGCTTGCTTGCTGCGGGTCAAGGTCCAAACGAACTGGACCCGCGCTCAAGGCGCCCCCCCCCCTCTATGGTTGAAGAGAGTGAAAGCTTTGGGACCCCGTGGGCTGGTCTTCAGCCCAATGGTTGGTACGAACGGAAGTCGCCGGTTGCTGCTATCCCCCGACCCTGAACTTTAACGCGCATCCCGGCCTCGTCACCGCGCCCTCTAAGCCCAGTCCTTAGTCCCTGCCGCAACCGAGTCTCTCTCTTTCTTTCCCCAGGCTTGAGGGCATGCCCCCGCCTCTCTCTCTCCCGGGCTTGGGGACCTGTCAAAGTCCCCGGGCATATCAGCCCACCCAATTCCTTGATTGGGCATCTCTCTCTCACTCACTCACTCTCACTCTCTCTCTCTCTCTCTCGGGCTTAGGGACGGGTCAACGTCCCCGGGCTTCAAAGCCCACCCACGATCTATCTCTCTGTCTGTCTCTCTCTCTCTCTCTCTCTACAACTGCTCCTAATTCATGAGTGATTTCGAAAGTTACGCACGCTCCTAATATCAACATGAAATTCCATTGCAACCGACAACGTGCACGCATGGGCAAAGGAAATCGGGACAGCTTCTGAGTCGTCTTGTCACCAGCAGTGGTATAAGTGCCGGCGATCGGGGCGTAGTTGCTGTTGTCCTCACCTCAGATAGCCCCCAGACTCGTCCAGCCTGTGCTGGCTACAATCATCTCAGACGCTCTCGAGCTCTGACAACGACGACCACCCCTTGACTGAACTGTGCCAGCCACTGAAGTCCACCTGCCCAGGTCTGGAGTCAATTGCACATGCCATCAACTCTCGATGTTCAGCACGTATACTCGGGCATTCGTGCATGCGCAGCCTCGAAGGTATTGACCCAGTAGTCTGCACTGCCACTTCCCTGCGTAATGACGCCACAGACCTTGGGCGATGGCTTCTAGCCAAGAGTGAAACTACCAACCTGGCAGCCGACCGTGTGCGAAGATGCGTCCAGGACGAGGAACATAGTAGTTGTTGGAGCCGATGTCGATAATCATGTTTTCACCGCTATCAGTGGCAGCTCTCCACATTTGGTCGCTGCTGGTGTCGTCAAGAGCTCCTGCCCGCACCACGAGCACCAGGGCCCAACCGGTGTTGCAGTCGTGACATCATAAACGACCATAAACGACCAAACTACAATGGCAGAGATTAGCAAGAGTTGGTGAGCCAAACAGAGATGACGCATCAGGCTAAGACTCAGCCCCTCCTATTTTCGCTGTGTCCGCGAAGGAGCTTGAATAAGTCCTTCCATGTTTGCACTGACGTGCAACGTGACACCTAGCAAACCCAAGTAATCCGAGGCCTCTGTGAAGAATCACTCGCCGGATTCACAAGCTGCGGAGCCCAGTTCGCAGGGTAGCATTCACACCTTGTCCAACCCGACATCCACATCTGCCACTTCTTGTTTCAACAAGTTCGGCTTCATGCAACCTGGACACACTTGGTTGTCTAGCGTCTCGTCACAGCCGTACCTGAAAAGGACATATCGGGTGCCTTGTGCACACTGTCAGGGGCCAGCCACGAGCAGGACGCCTGGTTTGTGTTTGATATGCCTCAGAGCGTTCAATCTCCGACAGGCATCGGCGGCATGAAAGGAAACAATTACTCTCCCACCGGTTGCAAGGCGAGAAGCAGTTGTGGACACCGACAATGAACAGGAGCCACTCGATTGGGCTGCTTTCAGGCACAGCATCCCATAGGTCGCACAGTAGGTGCCTTGGGGATTCCGCTTTCTGCGCTCTCATTTGGTCAAAGACTGCTGAGCTTTGGGCTGCACGTCTTCGGATTGAGTCCGCTAGTATCTGCATCCATCAAGCAAGCACCTCGAGAGAATCGAGGCGCCAGAACACGAAAGTCTTCGCAACGGGCTGCCAAGGAGCAACAAATTTTCCTGTGCAGACAAGCGGCCCTTGGTGTGCCACGAGTGCAGCTGAGTTCGGCAATCAGTACCTGGTCCCGATGCACCGTAGCGGCACTTCCCAAGAATATAGAAAGCACAGAGCCGCCTGGGAGAGCGTAGCAGGCCGCGAGCTTTGAAACACCGAGCTGTTCGGCTGTCAAGACCTGGCAGAGGGAATGAAAATGCAATGTGACAATGTCTAGTATAGGACATCGGCTGGCACGCACCAGGACCTGAAGGAAGATGTTCACGTCAGCAATGGAGCCAGTCCACGTTGTTGTAACTCCACGTTGCAGAGCACCGCCAAGATAAAACCTCAATTTGCTCTACGGCTCTAGCTTCTGATACGGTCTTAAGCGTTTGAGCCCGATGCTGGTTGCTCTCGTCCGTATTCAGCGACTCGATGCCCTCAGCTGCCCGGATAGGCGAAGTTGCTTATCGGGCCCCGATATGCTCGCATCTGCCTACAGGGCCACTCGCGAGCCATGGAGCTGAACATGTCTTGTCCAAATTTCCGTCGATGTAGATGGACTGTGTTTTGGCATCTTTGTCATAGACGAAGGCCACGTGCTGCCTTTGAAAAGCAGTGTAAGCAGAGCTTCGAGCCCGTCGAACCCTAAAGACCGCAAGCATAAGTGGAGTGAACCTCAACACAGTGACTTCAGGTCCGGTCCGCCAGGCCGCCAGGTGGTGGTCAGGGGCATGTCTTGGACGCTATGGAGACCCCATAATGTGGGGTACAAACGCACGGCATCATGTCAGTACGCATCCGAAGCCGATGTCTTGAGGGGGACGAAGTAAGGGTTCCGGCGAAAGGACCCTGAAGGATCCCCGTATAGGAATCCACCAAGCTGCCACACGTCTTTGCTCAGGGTGGTGTCCGAGTGGCACTCCTGGAGGTAGTGACCTTGGCTGAGGCTCCAGGACTTCGCAAAACCTGGAGCTGAACTGCTGCCCATGCTGCCGAGAGGCTGACATAGTACCGCCCGTCTTTCAAGTTGACGTCAAAACGCGTTCTGTCGAACTGCGCAGTGAGAGTGGTGGTAGTGGTTAAGGTCGCCGTCTTTGAAGTCACTGTTATTGTGGTGCTACTCGTTGTTGTGGAAGTGCTGGCGGTGGTTGTCTTCGTGGAGCTTGTCGATGTTGTCATTGTAGCTGTCACTGTAGAGGTCGTCTCAGTTGATGATGAGGTCGAGGTTGTGCTCGTCGTCGTCGAAGTAACTATTGTGGAGGTCTCTGTCCTATCGTGACGGTCTTGTCTTTCGGAAGGGTAAAGGGTGAGGGACCTACCCTCACCCCCGTGCGTTAGCGCCGCCCATAGTGTATGGGAAGCTTGGTGAGAAAAGCAAACAAGGCAAACTGAACGAAGTCAATCCGAAGCTACAAATTAAGCCTAAACCTCAGCCCCTAAATAAACACCCATGTAGAGGAAATGACTTCATTCCATGCCTTTCCGGCTACCCTGTCTGTCGTGTTAGCTGTCATGGAGGTTGATCCCCAGGTCATAGAGTCATAGATAGGCAGCAATGGCTAGCAGACGAGATGATAACAACACTGCAAACCGAGTAGGCCTCATCATGGGATCACTCTCGGTCAGGCTCAGAGGGGTTTGCCCTTCTATCGGGCAGCGTGTTGTGGAGTTCGGGGTTTATCTACTTCCCGGACCTGCCCTCGGGTATCATCCAAAAGACAAATGCCTCCCTCTCTCCCCCGCCTCTCTGAGCGCTGCTTCAAACTTACATACTAGTACTGTAGCATAGAGTTGGGGATGCAATGAGCCTTTAAAGCCTCATGATTCCGGAGTCTATGGAAAATACCAGGGCAAGACGGTTGATGTTGACCAAACGCCCCATGGAAACGTCCTGGTTGTTGAGGTCAACGAGGTCGTTGTCACGGTGACGGAGGTGAAGACGGATGCAGACACAGTGTTGGCCAGGAAAGTGACCGTCCAGCCTTTGGACTGGCAGCTGTCGGAGAGGCCAGGAAAAGCTTCAGTGCAAAGGTACTTGCTGGATGACGAATGCTGAAGTGTAACTGAATCATCGACGGTTGCATATTTCCAGAGGCCCGCAGCACTGCTAGTACTCTCCAAAGACAAAGTGGACCCGTCGGAGGCCAGGTACTTGCCTTCCTTCACATTCTTGAGTCTGACGGTGCCACTACTCACAAACTCCACCGACCAGAAGAATTCATCATTCTGTTCATACGCATCCGAGAACAACGCGGAGTAAACCGAGCTCCAGTGCAAATAGCCTGGGGCAAACTCATCGTATGAACACAAAAGGTCGGCGGCATAACACCTTAAAGCCTTATCATGCTCGTGTATATATTGTTAGCACTCGCGCTCGAACAAGTCAGGCGAGGGTTTGAAGGAAGTGACGCGAATCCCAGGCAGAATTAGCCTAGTTGGTGCCTCCATGCTCGTGTATGTATACTTATCCTAATGCAAGCCAACCGTGAGGGCAGCTGCAACTGGAACGAACTCAAGAGATTCAAAATGTTACGGGCTTAGACAAACACTTAGAGAGGTGCATTAAACAGTGCGCGCGCGCATGTGTGTGCGTGTGTGTGTGTGTGTCTTCGTTCCGCCACCAGGAACGGGTAAGGGCCCACACGGTCGACGTCGTTGACGCAGTTGTGGAGGTTGATGCCGTAATGGTTGAACTCGTTGCGGTTGAAGTCGTTTCGGTTAAAGTCGTTGACGTTGTAGCCGTTTTGCTTGAAGTCGTTGAGCTTGAAGCCGTTGCGGTTGTTGTTGATGTTTCTGTTGTAGTACTTGAAGCAGTCAAAGTCGTTGAAGAACTGGTTGTCGAAGTCACCGTCACAGTGTTGGTGAATGATGTGGTAGAGGAAGACGTGGCAGTGGATGATGAGGTAGACGAAGATGTGGCAGTAGATGATGTGGTAGAGGATGACATGGTCGAGGATGATGTGAAAGAGGATGAGGTGGTCGAGGATGATGTTAATGTGGATGACGTGGCAGTAGCGGTGGAGGTAGTGGATAATGTCATCGACGAGGATGTAACGGTCGTCGTGCTCTCTTCGTAATGAAACGTTGCCACACCATGCATCGTTGCCGAGGTGTACCTCTTGCGAAATGCGGTTCCACGAGCGCTTGCAACTGAGCGTGCTAGCCTAAGTACCTTCCACCACGACGAGTCTATGAGGTTCACATGCAGACCTTGTGACATGAGACACCTGGCTAGACACAGCTCGATGGGGCCAGGTCACGACTGATAGTCGGCACCTCACTGTCCAGACATGGCAGGGCCAGTTTCAACCGTGAAAGAGAACAAGTTTCGCACTTCACAGAACCAATCCATCCAAGCAGCACGGAGGATTCGGGCAGACAATGAAATTGTTCCCTTCCTGGGCAGGCTCTGCACACATGCTTCTGGAACAGCAGCAGACGACGAGAGCATCTAGCCGAGTCGCACAACACATAGAGACTGTATTGCCAGCATGCAGGGCGCTTCCGTCACAGCTTGCACCAGAACCATCATCCTTCTCCTTGTTGGTCTTGCAGCAATAGGCGCTGTTTGCATAGAAGGCGAACTGGAACTGGTAGGGGCACATACCAGTTGCCATGCGCAAGTAGCAAGTGGTGCCTGTCTCAGCGGCGAGGCTGGTAAGAGAAGCCAGGAGCTTGCAATTGTCCGCCCCGCCACCAGCGGCGGCGTAGTTAAAGCCAATGCAGGTGGAAGAACTCCAGCATGCAAGCTTGCATTGATCCTCTGTTGCATCTGTAAGGCCCGAGGAACTCTCGCCCGTGCTTGCGCACTTTAAGTCTGCATGGCTGTCGAAACCGACAGACGGAAACGAGGTGAGAGTCGTTGTGGTGACTGTGATCGTGGATGTGGTCGCCGAGGATGAAGTCGTCGTAGCGGTTTCAGTGTGTGTTGTGGTCGTGGTTGCAGTGACCGTGGTAGTCACTGTGCTGCGCAAGTTGACCTCAAATCCGCTCAGCTGCAAGGAGCGGCTGGCATGCTGGGAGCCGTCCGGGCTGTCTGCAAAGGTCAGGCCAGAACCACGAAGACGGACTTCGAGCTTCATCGTCCCTGCCTCAGTTCTCAAGCGGGCGTGTCGAGGGAAGTCATTTTAGCCAGCCTGTCGGCAGGAAGAATGGGCCAGTCGCACATAATTAGCCACGTTGCCTTGATGGGGATCGTCCATTTCCAGTAGGAACTTTGCTGGACCCAGTCGGCGGTTGCGTTCTGGATGTCACCTGCACAAAGCATCACTGCAAGTGAGAGCGGCACATTCCCACCAGCAGGCCAGGGCCTGACGACCAACTGCCGGAAGACAAATCCGAAGTCTGGAAGTAGGCCGTGTAGTCATTGCCGCTGGTTGTGGTGTACAGCGTAACCTGTGCTCTCTGCCACTTGGTAACTAAATTGGGAAAGCCTCCCTCCTTAGTTCCCCTAAAGCCACGAGCGCGAATGGTTTCGCTTCGCTTGCTGCTTTCAACAACCCTGCGGGAGACACTTCGTGTACTCTCTCGAAGCCTTGCGAACGCTCGCGTGCCTTTCCGCAGTGCCCCACGCCGCCGCGCCTGTGAACGAGAAACCTTCGGCTTCTTCCGGAAAACAGTTCGTGGCCGAGCAGCCGAATGCACGCGCGACTGCAAGCCTTCTCCTTCCCAAAGCAGGTCTGGCTCCTGCACCTTTACGGCACTTGTATAGGAGCCATCAAACACCTTCCAGTTGTCGCTGTTGGAACCAGCGTAGTAATTCGTGATCTTCATGTGCACTTCACTGACGCTGCTTGTCTGGTGTTGGTAATAGTCGACTGCATTGTCGGTGCTGGTGAATTGGCTCGGTGCACTTGCTGCCGTTGCCAGCACGTCCGGGTACGAAACCGTGTCAACAGACGGCACGATGAAGTACGTCCCCGAGACATACACCTCTCCAGCATCACTTGTGCTGCTGGTGCCGTATTTGCCGGCCACAAACACCAAATCACCGCTGTTGTACCCTTTGGTGAGGTGGGCATAGTACTCATCGGTTCCAACAAGGCTGGTAACGGTGTCCGCCGCGAAGTCTACAGAAGCAATGAGTACGTCAGTGTCCCGAGCGACGAAGCCAACATCGTTTCCTGCATTATCATCATACATCCAACCAGTGCCGCTGGAGTATTTTACGCAGATGAGGTGGTCTGCCATGTCAGATGGGAGAGATGTTTGACTGAAGCGTGATCGAACGTCTTGTGCTGAGTACATGATGAAGCCACTCCCTGTGGCTGCGTCTGTACAAGGCACACCCGACCTCGTCAACCCCACCAGGTTACGGTAGCCTCCGAGGTAGCACATGGAGCTTGGCACGTACGATGTCTCCCCATATGCACTTGCCGCCAGCTTAACTGCAGCTCGGACGGTACAAGCGCCGCCACTTGTGCATGTCACAGCCTTGCAGGCCGAGTCTCCCAGCTCGATGCCTCGGGTGGCAGGACTACACTATGGCCAACAAGCCTGACCAGCCTCTCGATCAATCCAGGAAAGAATCGGCGCGACTGCACGATGTCGGTAAACACGAGCTGCGCGGGGTTTGCTCTGGGCTACCGACATTTCGGAGCAACGCCACAGTCCAACGGAACATAACGGAACTAATCGAGAGAGAACAGTAAGACAAATCCCAACCGCAACCAATCAGAACGAAGCAGCGTCCTAGAACAACCCCAATTGATCTGAAGCACATTTCTCCTTGGCAGAGTGGAGGTCGAATGCATCGGTAACGCCACCAGCATAGCCACTCGAATACAAGTCCGTGTATGCGTACCATTGGCAAAGGTCAGTCCTCGTGTTGGGACAAGCTGGCACGTCGTCCGTTAATGCTAGACGAACCGGATCTTTTACGATCCTGCACGAAGCATGCACCCTGTTTGACAAGATTAACAAAAGTCAGACACATACTCAAGACTAAGCCAGAATCGTTGTGGTCTGTGTTGTGGTGGTGGAGGAGACTGTGACGGTCGTCTCGGTGACGGTAACAGTCGTGAAGGTTGTGGTGGTGGAGGTTCCGATGTGCTGCCCGATGATGATAGCATCGCTGGGCTCACTGACCCCTTGCTTCAACCACATCATGACGGTGTAGGAAGCCGAATTGAGGTTCAGGTCGGCCTGATAGCCCATCTCATATGGCAGGCTGCTAGAGGGCACTGCTTCGTGGTACGACCAAACCGGAGTTGTTGGGGACGTGATGTCGCAAACGAAGTCCTAGGCCAGGGGAAAGGAACATGGTTGAAGGCTGGTCAGAGAGGCTCTTGGCAGGATTCATCAGTGGTGGAGATGGTGACAAGGCAAAATCCACAAAGCAACCAAGCGACGACGGATTGGATCAGGATGATGGATCCGGTCTCTTGCACCTGCAGAATGTCTCCTGGCGGAAATGGCGAAGGAATCTGCCATCCCCACAATCTGCAAACCCTTGCGCGCCTGTGTTGAAAACCAGCTCAAGCTTCTGCGAAACGGTGTTGGCAGAGGCACTGCCTTTCTCCTGGCCGTTCATAAAAACCTTCACCGTTCCCGACGAGTCGCTTCCATATGTCAGCACCTTAGCGCTCAACATAACCGTTCCGGATGCAATAATGCAGGAGCTTTAAACGCATCTTTCGATGCACTTGCCACCGGCTCCCTACTGGGATCTGCGACGATTACTGACCCAAGCTCGGCACCACCGTGCCATGACCTTGCAACTGGAGAGAAACCATCCCATCACCCGAGGCAGAGGATCCACGATACGCGCCACTGTACGTCGCGCTGGCATCCCAAAGGCTGCTGTCGTCCCAGCTGAAGACCCAACCGGCCTGAGCAAACATCTGCCACTCCACAGCATGACACAGAGATTGAGTCATGGCGGTCAGCCGCACCTTCACCATGTCAGATTTGCTGGAAAACGTCTTCACAGAATCAGAACCTCCACACATCGCATTGTACCTCAGCGGTGGGTCACTTCACCGATTCTTTGCAGTGGGTCACTTTACCGATCTTTCTGTTGAGGACCTTTATCTTACAGAGGAGAAGCATGAGAAACTGACTTTAGTTCCTAAGAATTCGAAAGTTGCCGCCGCGCAGCCATCCCGTTCCGGTGACGGTTCGTCGGCGGTGGGAACAGCTGGCACACCAAAAAAGAGCGAGGCATCCTCGCAGTCACACCACGCTAGTTTTCACCCTGGTCTTCCCCCAGAGGTAGGCTCGCATCTCCGGCCTAGAGTGTACAAAGTAGAGCGCATAGGAGCGCGGAAAATGGTCAGGGCCTCGGATGGCTCTCACAGTGGTTCTGTCAATCGAATACAAGCATAGTAATCCACGGTCCGAGGGTCCGAGAGCCACAGACCCTAAGCGTTAAGATGGACACCATTGCCAGTCGGCCTGTCCAGTGAAGCGCTCAGTGTCACAAGTTGGACACAACAGACTCTGGACTCGTTGCCTTTCGCCGCCGAAGTGCTCGACATTAACAAGCCAGGGCCCACATTGCCCTTACCTTGAGCCTTGCGGCTGAAGTCTTGTGAGTCTTTACTTGGCCACGCAACGACATACCGATGTTTCATGACTCATGACAGAACTGGTGGCGTCCCCATGCATTGTAGATTCTTGTCTGGCACGGCCGGCCGAAAGGGCGATGTCTCCCATCGGTTTATGCTTAAAGAAAATCGAAACAAAGGTTGCAGGCATCCATGTCCGTCCTGCCTTTGTACAACAGGGACGAGCCCTTGGTCCATTGGTGAAACTTGAGAACGACGTAGAATATTTACTGCAAAGAGTGAATCACCTCACTCCTGTAGACTGGACACCTGTGGTGGGAAGCTTGTGCTCGGCCATCATCACCGAATAGTGCGGAAGCCTACTCCAGCTTACACCGTAGACGGATGCCGCATCTGTGCGACGAGTGGATCTCAGCTGGGCACTGCCTCTGCTGGCGGGGCTCTCCCGGATTCGGCGAGGGCGGGCCCCGGCAGAGAAGGCACCGCTCCAATCCGAGGCGTCGGTGGGGCAGCCGCTGACATTGTCGGCGAGTTGCCCCCTGCCGCAGTGGCCGCAGCCACAGCGGCCGCTGCCGCCTCCTGAGCTGCTTGTGCATAGGCCTTCTCCTGGGCGCGGTTTGACAAAAAATCATCACATGGCGAAACTTACCGATACCTCCTGATGCAGGACTCATTGCAGTAACGGCACTGCCTTTTCTGCAGCAGCGGGGCGAGACCTTGGTGCCAAATGCAAGAGTACGGTCAACCCAGCCCTTCGCACATGCCGTGTTGTTCACACCAGGCTCGGCGCAAGGACGACATTCGATTCTGAATCGTCTGCGCAAAGCCTTGGTACCTTCACGGCTGCTACATGCAATCATGATCAAGCCAGCGCCGACGGGGCGAAAGCGGGCACCTCTCCCGCATGCTGTCACTTAATCTCTTATCCGAAAGCTTGTTTATGATCACCTGGCGCGTCGCCAGCTTCAGAATCCAGCTTCGAGGATCAATACTTCTTGACGTGGCCTGCAGCTCTTTCGTCATCTCTGCGAGCAGCTCCATCTTTTTCTGGTGCGCTTCCTGCGGAGATCCAGGAAGGTCCCTTTGCGAGTACAGGGAAGCACTTGGAGAAGGAAACCGCCTCGGCCTTTCTCTCGGCTACAGAGGCAGCCGCAACTGCGTCAGAATTGGGTCTAGTGATCCGCAGGCGACCAAGGCCACCCTACATGCCTCGTTCGCAATCCACCACCTCGGGCTGTCCTGACATATGGCATGTCCTTTTAGTTCCGAGCAGATCTTGAAAATCGAGTCAGCGGGGCGGTGTCCACTGTGTCCGGCGGGGCCGTGGCCGGATTGCTCGGTATGTGCGCCGTGTCCACCGTGTCCACCGTGTCCTGTGTTCGGCCTTGAAACTCCATCATGCCCCATCCACTGAATGGATGCCGCCCTCGCCCTCGTCTGAGACTCCAGCTGGAGAATCAAGCGGTTCGTGATGACAACCAGTCCTCTGTCTTGAGAGCGGTCCCCAGCCTGCCAATATCACTGCAGTGGGAACCTCCCACTTTTGAATGGTAAAGGCGCATGACATGGCTGCAATGGCTTTGCACAGAGCTGGTCGGAGCGAGGAAGCCTTCCCTGATTCCTCAAGCGAAGCCGTCACGGCATTGGGCCTCGGCAGCACATACCACAGACCGCAGAGCCGGACGAGCTTCTTTACGCTGCTTCTCCGTGTTCCATGCGTTAGCATTGCATGGCGGGGCGGCAGCGGCCTCGAAAAGGCAATGGCAATGACCAACAAGACATGTGGACAGTCCGGAGTCCACGGAAGACTGCCAATCCCTCTGTGGGCCAGTCGTGAACTGCCCCGGCGGTCTGTCCGGAGGCGCCTGCCATAGTGTGTGTGGCAAAACGGCCAGGGTGACTCTCCATGTGCTTTCGCTTGCCTGCACTTTTGCGGCCGGCACCGGGGGCGGCCTCCTTGCCAGAATGCTCGCCTCGCAACGCTTCCGAATGAAGTTGAGGCTTTAAAAAATGTAATCCGGGTAAAAGCCTTCTCCTTCTGTAGCCACGCGACAAACGGCTGAGCCTGGCCGGCTAGATGCTGCAGGCATGTGAGCTGGACCTTGCAACCTATCAACCTCTCACCTCGTCGTCCATGAGAGACAACTCCTCCAGCATCTCAGGGCTGGATTTTCTCCTGGACACTGCGGCTCTGAGCACAACCTCTGACACTGTCTTCTCTCCAGTCTTCACCAGGACATAAGGGGCCTGTCAGGCCCCATGGCCACGTGGGCCCTCCATTGTTATGGGGCGTTGCGCACCCATTTTCAGGGTGGGGGGGTGGCTGTACTAGAGTACTAGAGCGGGTGCCCTGAAACTCTCGCTCTCTCTCTCTCTCTCTCGTCCACGGCCAAGGGGCCGATCTAGGAGCACGCAGACGAACTCGGCCTCGGAGGAAAAAGCGATGCAGCAATTCCCACAGGGTCTGAGATACATTGAAGCCGAAGCACCAAAATGTCCGGCTCGTCGTCATCTGCTTGCACGGTCACTTTCCTGGAGTGCACTTTCTCCTAACTCTGTTGCATGCGACGTTGGCCCTTCTCCTCTTCATGCATCTTGTCATGAGAGCAAACAAACATGTCTGTGGCTTTGGCCTCCAACCGACTCAGAGCTACATGCAAAGCCGGACTGGTCCTGACATGATTCACCACACTTTCTTTCAGCTCGTTCTGCTCGGCCCTGACATGCGTGACATGTCCAAGCCAACTCAGCTTAGACTCACAGATGCCCGATACAGTGGCAGTTCGCAATCGTCTTTTATCTCTCTGTGCCAACTGCTTCTTCACAAGCATCCTGGGCAGTCTTTGGCCCTGCTCGGTTTTCACGCTGAAGCTGAAGCACATGATAGCCACTCCAGCTGAGCCTGACTTGAGTAAGAGCCCCACACGCCACACAGCTGTAAGGCTTCATAAGCATTTCATAAGCCGTATGTTACGATCCTAGGGTAGAGGCTCGAGCCGAATCTGCTGACCCTCTCAGAATCCCCAGGAGGGAGGAGAACCTTCCTCGAATATGATAGAAATCATCCCATTGAACATCCCCAACAACGGAATTGGGTTCACATCGTCTGGCACCAGAAAAGCGGACTGAGCTGTAGTCCTCTTCATTAGGATTCTACGGGGTAATGGTGGGGGGTTGAAAGAATACCCTGGTTCGAAAGAAAGGTTCTTATACTCCACCTTTCGGAAAGCCAGGTCACAGAATTTTGCGAACTTCCTCGAAGTCGATCCACGCACTCGGACGCTGGCCGCGTCGCGATGTGAGGATCTGTCGTCGGAGTCGCAGCGAAGTCTCCTCAGGATTTCCAAGCCATTACCAGAAGGTTTGGCGGGTTTGGCTTGCGCTCGACGAGTGCGTCGGGTGCAAGCCTTTAACGATGTAGCGACCCACCGATGTGGGCTCGAGTTTGTTCTGTTTTGCTTCGGCTTTGGTTAGAGACGGGCCTTTCCCATTACGTTTTCGACTTCAGAGCGTCACTTGGGCTTCTGCTGCTACTTGATTTCCGCTGGGACTGACCTCGGCGGCATTCGGCTCCATCCACTCACGCCACGCGAAGATCAGTGCATAGTGGTTGGTAAGGTGGAAAAGAAGGACCTGCGGCAAAGCTGCAGCGCAGGCTCCCGACTGCAAAGGAAAGCATATCAAGCAAAAAGACCACAAAGTTGCAAAAACACTGCCAGGACCCAGTCCAAGCACGCTTCCGGGATCCGCAAAGGCCTGCTTAAGAAGCGACCACTGTTTGCGAACTTCCGGGTCTCCATCTCCTTTCGAAACGAAGGCCCCGGTGTTCTTGAAACTTTGCCGCCTCCCAAGAAGGCAAGTCACCTTCAGCGACTCCTGGGCCGGGCAGGGAATGTCACTCTGAAGCTGATTTCAAATACTTTCCAAGTCTTGGCACTCGCAGCTAAGCATGATGCAACAACACTGTCGGGATGCGCTGTCGCGTGCGTTGCCACGGCTGGTGCCAAGCAGTTCTGCAGCTTGCTTCAGATTGCCGCTGCCAACTTCCGATGTGTTGGGTCTCTCTGCCCGAAGCCTGCTCGAATCAAAACAAGCCGATTGAGGAACAATCAGAACAGGACATGCAATCAATCGCCATGTGCCCTGAGTTCTGCCTGAAAACTGCCTTTCGAGCCCCGAATAGCTCCGACATTTCCTTCCTCGGCGTGCATCTCGCAAACGATCGAAAAACTTGGAAACCGAACTTCGCGCAGTGTTTTTGTGGCGAGCTTCTTCCATTTGATTGCTGTGTCATCCTGTACCAGCTCGCACACCTGAGCAGACGTTTTCAGCGGGCCGCTCAGAAAACTGCCGGGTGACGGTGACACTGGAACTGCCTTCTCGTCCTCTTTCGTCTCTTCTTCATCTGGCTCTTGGCTGCCGCCCAGGACTTCCCAGAGGGCTGCGAAGACATCAGTCACCAAAGCACACTTGGAAGCCACCTGGCCCTGGTCGACAAACCCGGAATGGAAGGCGGATTGCCGCATTGCCTCGGCGTCTGCAAGGTCAGGTGCTGCATCCGCTGGAGCTCCTCAAGGCGCCGAACGGCTCACTCGGAAGACCCTGCAAGGCTTCTGCGATTACCCGCAGCCTGTGGCTATGGGACGCTCGAACTTCGGGCAACATTCCGCCTGCAGCTTCCGTCTGGTCACCATCGCAGAGCGGCTGCTGTACGAGCAGCTGCTCGTCGGTCGGGGCTGGAGACTCCCTTGACTCTGTCCGCTTTGTCTCTGCAGCACGGATAGCCAGTAATGCACCTCCGAGTTCACCACGGCAAACCCCAAATTAAATCGCCTGAAAAGCATCAGTGTCTCCCTGCTGCCGGGCGTCGAGTTGCGAGATGCGCGGCAACTTTCGTCACAGCCGAGGCCCCCCTTCCTGTCCAGCTCAGGCCTTTGGCTGCCAAGTGCTCGTCCAAGGCCTCGTAGTAGGCCTCCATGCTTCCCTCGGCCACGCCCAGGAGTCTCTCCTGAAGGACTGAAGCCGGGGCCGGGCCATGCAAGGTCACTGCTCTCAATGTGCAGCCAAGGAGCGATGCGCTGCTGCTGCTTGGCTAGGACATGCTGCTTGTTCTCCGCCATAATATTGGCCACCTCACGTATCGTACCTCCGAGCAACATGTGGCAGTCTCGATGCATCCCACCCCTGCAAAACTGCGCACTAAGGGCGGCACAGGCACCAGCAGAATCGCGGCCCAAATGCCAGAGAGAGTTGTAAGCGCCAGCCACAGACGCAGCAGCACAACAAGGTGAGGGCTGAGGAACCTTTTCTCTGCTCGCTGCACCAAATTCACAAAAAGTTCCTTGCTCATGGTTCGGCGTACTGCAGCCGAGGCAACCCAGCTCTCTAGGACATCCCGGTTGAAGCCACCGCCCCACACGCGACCTCGGCCAAAGGTGGTGGAAGCTCTCGACATCGGTGCTTCCCTGTGCGGCTATACCAGCATCTAAAGCGGGCAAGCATCGATTGGACAGGTCCTGACCTGGCCCCTGTTTGGAAGATGCCAGGCCCTCGTCAGCCAAGAGTCTCAGAACCTCCACCTGCCAGAGAGGAGGTCAGATCATTTTACGTTACAGAGCTCACTCAGACCGCCTGTAGAAGGCTTGCATCAGCATCGTGCTCCTCTGTCTCGGGTGTTCCAGATTTCTCAACCACGGGCATCTGCGACGGACTGGGCTTTGCAGGCTGATGCACATCCGATACATCCACATCCTCGCGTCCAGCGTTGGTGGCGCTTTCGGTGTCCTTGGAATCCTCCCCCTTAGAACTTATTGGATTTGCTGGAGCTCCGCGATCCGTATCTGCGACAGTTCTCACCAGCTGTGCGTTCTCGGCCCTTTCCAGGTGCACACGGATGGTTGCCAGTGGATTTAGGGGTTGCTCCCGCCCCAATTCGACTAAAATCTCAGTCAAGAATGTACGTATGCCAGTCCTGTCGAAATATGCCTCCGCAGCTTTGAAGGCATCCTCTGCCACAAGGCTTACCATTGGAATGCCCAGGCTACATGGTGGTTTTCTGAAACGAGTACCGGGGGACCTGCACGTTGCGGCAGAATAAAGGGCTGGAAGTCATTGGCAGTGCTGAGTTGCTGTACCAATCTACATGTGCCCCGCAAAGATGTACCAATTGTCTGCAACCCGTACAAGCGAGCCTCACGAGTTGTTCAAGAACCGCACGAGCACCACAAGCACGTTCGTGGCACAAGTCCATGTAAGTGCACTCACGCACTTCGGTATGGAACAGCACGCAACTGACTGTCATTTCAGCATGAGTTCACGCAACAGGCTTCGAGGTGCATCTCCGATAACTCAGACTGTAAGGAGCTTTGTCCGTCCAGTAAAGTCGAGCTCGAACACACCCGAGCACATGCGGACTACACCGGAAAGCTGGTAGCATTTGAGTTGCTCACCGCATCTCTTCTGCGCTATGGGCGAAAGTGCACCACAAGCCTAGCAGCTTCAGCGAAAAACGAGCATGCAAGCGCATCACCATGCGGTTTAGTATTACGTAGCCTCAGCAACGTGAACCAAGCCAGCCTTTCAAGCAGTAGTTTCCCGCTTGGACATTTTTGCACGTGACCTGTGCAGCCATCTTGGTCCTGGAAACCCTACGGCACATGCTTTCGAGACTTCAACATTGAAGACAAGACACGCGGGGCTTGAAGCCAGAGTGCAGGAATCGACTGACCCCGCAGGTCTCAACAGAATTTGGGTGCCTGAAGAAGCCACTGCAAAGCTGCCAGAGACCCGAGCAACCAAATTGCGACAGCCCACGATAATTCAGATCCGGCGCAGCTCCAGTACTCCGTGAGCGAAGCTGCAGGCGTCCCCCTTCATGCATGCACTTGGGTCCTTCAACCAAAAACTGCATATCTTGTTGGGCTTGAAGTTCGAGTCCTCGAAACGAGACCTCAAGGTACAGGGCTCGACCCCAGAAAAGTTGCGAAAAGTTGAACATGACCGAGGGGCACTGGAGCAGGAGATGTTTGCGAATGACCGTGTCCGCTGTAGCTATTGCTCGCGGTGGGTCCACTTTGTCCGCCTTTGACCGTATTGGCTGCGCTGTTGTAGAGTGCCACGGCCTGGGTGTTGCCCTTGCCGCCCTTCCCGCCCTTGCCACCCTTGCCCTTCCCGGGCGGATCGCCGCCCACGGCGGCCTGCGCAAACTTCGTTCCGAGCAAGCCTCTGGTCAAGCCAACGCAGGCAGCTGACACCTTCCCCCCCCTGCCGCTCTGCCGCTCCCGCCTGTGAACGCAATCCTCTCGAGGCTCGCCTGCACATCTGCCGACATCTCTGCCAGACCTTTGTCAAGCGATTCTGAATTGAGAAGCTTCAGTTGAACTGAGAAGCTCTGTCGGATACTCGGCAAGACCCTTTAAGTGAGCCCGGCTGCCATGCGCAAACGTACATCCATCACCATGTGTGCAGTAGGTCGGGTGCTGGATCCACATCTTGCAAAGTGCTGTTGGGCGAATATCATCCTGGAACATTCGAGGTGCCTCCAAAGAGCCTAGGATTCGAGAGCCGACAGCGGTTTTGAAACTGTGCATGTTACCCTGTTTGTAACTGCTCCGCCGCACGTCAATCATAGTGCATCCCTGCCTGGCCAATCGGAGCCAAGAAGTTCCTGCACTGGTTCTGTGGTAACCGGCACGCCAAGCTCCTCAGCTTTCAGGGCCTCGCAGCAAGTCTGCAAGCCAAATGCCGAGCAACTTCCTCGGCCACCAAGTTATCGATCTCGTGCGGATCCTCCAGCTCAATCACTTGGCCTTCGGGAGTTCAGGCTGAAGTCAAAGTGACTTGGCCAAGCTATTGTCGCAGGTGCAGTCAAGGAGCTCGGGCTCGCGGTTTGAAGCTCTGGGCCCGGGGCCAGCTCTTGCAGCGAGTGTGCAAAGGTGCAGACGTCCCCCTTCTGGCAGAAGCCGCTGTTTTGCATGTAGGTACCTCGAATCCGACATACTACATGTAATTACCTAGGAAGTGCTGCGATTGGCCAGGTCGCACATCTTTCGAGGCACGAAGTTGGGGGGAAATCGACTCGCCTTCCGCGGAAAACAGCAAAAACAGCAAAGCCCTGCACTCTGTGCCATCCTCCACGCCGCCACGCCTTGCCCTCATGCCAGTGCGTGTCGGGCATCTCCCACCGCCGCTTCATGGCTGAGGCAGATCTTCCGCTTTAATCGTCTCTAATGAACCTCGCTATGGAAAGCCACTCGTTATGGTGTTTGCTTGCGACGGGCCCTCTACTGATTCTACTGGGCTAATTCCAGACAGACCTGAACCAGCAGGGCTCCTTGCTTGCAAAGTCATTTCGCGGGCTGTGGAGACGTATGGATGGGACATGTGCAAGCCAAGCATTCCATGAGAGCCATCAGAGCCTGACTATCAAAGCGGGGAGTCATCTTTCGAATTCATGCCAACAAGAGGCAACACACGCAGGGTCGCTCTGTCAGCTCCACAGTCAGAACGTCCGTGGCGGGAGCCTCAAAATGCCAGGGTGTTCTCCTTTACGGCAAGTGTAAAATTTGCATTCTGTGAGGTGCCGGCCAAGCCGGATGGCGGTGCGGGGGCGGACTTAGCTGCCGTGCGCCGTGGCGGCGGAGCAACTGCAGGGCAGTTACGCTGCTCCATCAACCCTTGCAGGTCTGTCTCAGTGCTGCAGGTACACCTCGCCGCGACACCAGCTCCTATGCTGCTGCAAACACTTGCTTGCCATGGAGGTATCTGTGCTGCAAGGCAACGGGGATCATGCACAACATTGCACAACGTGCGATTTGAATCATTCCGGGCCGCGTCGGACCGTGAAATCATGAAACCTCAACTGGATTCAGCGATCTGGCGATCGAGGCAAGGGGCATCCCCCACAACTGGCTGGAGCCTTACTACCAGAGGGGCCTCCAAACTTCAGCCGAAGCCTCTGAACTTCACGCAGAAGAAGCACAGCTGAGCCCGGTACAAACAGCAATTTTAGCCAAAATCATCCCAGCAGTCCTGGCCATCAGTGGGAGCAGATCGGCGACGTCGACGTGCCCTGAACAGCGTTTACATGAAGGTTCAAGTAGGAACCTAGCACAGGGCCGAAAACTGGCAGGCTCTAATTCTCGCTACTGCAGAGTGCAGGGCTGCTCCACGCACCCCTTGCGGCACTGCACCTTGCCTCTCCGGTTTCTGTGCACTCGGAGCTACAGGCCCAGGTGGCAGGGGACCATCTCGTCCCGATGCCTCTCAAGCACGAAAAGATTCAAGAGCAAACAGTGAACTTGGTGCAAGTAGTGGCGCAAGTAGTGGCAAGTCTTGGAAAACTCCTCTAAGTTGCAGTGCCGTCAGCTTCGGAACTACTGTAGCATGTCAAGCAACCAACACGATTTTTCTCAGTCGAGTATGCCATGCGGTCTTGAGAGAGTCGCAGCCACTGAAACTACACAGATGCTGGCAATGCATCTTTGTCGGCAAAAGTATATGGAGCCTGGCAAGTCCATCCTTTGTCACGAATTTGCAATCAATGTCAGATGTTGCACGTGGCGCCCTGGCGAGCGCTTTGAGTCGAAGCCATTGAAGTGGCTGTCACAGCCAGTAAGGTACAGGCCGAACCTTGGAAAAAGCTGTTGTGGGAGCTTGCATATGGCAGATGATGGCAGCAGACTAGTGGATGCCTGCAGCTTAGAGCACAGGCTTATAGTATGTCCCGCCCCTTCCAAACTGCCGTATGCAGACGGTCCCCTAACACCTCCACCTACCCACACATTCTCCACTTAATGCCCACTGCCATGGCTCTGAGTCACTACGCCGGCGGAGCTGGTGGGGCCTTCTGCCAAGAATCAACCTGCAAAGGTTGAGCACAAAGTGCTAAGGTTAAACTTCTTCCACAGACGCGTCCGTGTGGTCACAGTACTCGCCTGGATCGGCTGGCCATTGATCGTTTGGCCTGGCAGAGATTGCATCGCAGCAGCCACCTGCCGAAGAGCTCAGAGTTAGCGTCGGGACAGGCTGAGCGAATTCGAGATCTACGAGCGCTCCTCCTCTGCCGTCTTGTAGGCAATCATGCCCGTGCCCTTGCCTGTGCTCTAGGGCTCTAGGACTTTCAATGACATTCAACTCCTATACTTTGCGACCTCGCATTACCTCGTGCATCGTGCCTTTGCCACGGAAGACCTCAACCCAGCGGGTGGCGCCCGCGGTGTTTCCCAAGGTCTGCAGATCCTTCCAGGTCGCATCCTCGGGGAGGTTGCCAATCCAGATCCTGCAAGCCAGCGTGCCCGTTGCCCGCTGCAGGCGCAGCCAACGAAGACAAGCTCATTCAGTCAGATCCGAGCCCAAGGCTTCATCTCAGGCTCAATCCTGACAGCAAGCGGCCCATGCGCATCTATGCTCCTTCATGTGTACACCAGTAGCAACTCTTGAATCCAGTTCCGGCAAGGTTCCGAGGCCCGCGGCGGCGACCAAAGCCCTTGCCCTTGCCGAAGCCCTTGAACCACATCATCGGCGGTGCCCAGCCCCACCCGCCCCAGCCTTTGCCATTGCCTCAGGCAAGGGCTCAGCTGATGAATGACACATTCTTGCGCCAACTGCTCTCTTCCAGCCTCCAAATCCCATGATTGCCGCAGTCTCTGAGGCTTGTTGAACAGCGCTTGAGCACTGCAAAACGGCACCACAGTCTGCATCGGTGCGAACCGTCAACCTACACTTGTTTCTGTGGACATGTGGCAGAGAAGCATGCCTCTCTAGTTCCTGAAGGGGCTTCTCCTCTGAAAGTTGAGGCGAGGTAGATCAGGAACTGGAGAGCACGTTTGGCTCAAGCCCCGGCGAGCACAAGTAGCTCAAGACAGCTCCCTCTTGCTCTTCTTCCCCAGGCGCTCTTCTCCCAGGCTTAAGGGGCGAGTTAAGCCCCCCGGGCGCTAAAGGCCCGCCCGTCATTTCGGGCTGTTAGGGAGGCGTGAAAGTTTTGGATGGCTGTCTTACTGCGTTGCCCTATCTGCCCATGTCCTTTGAAATAAGGGAGGAGCCAGACCGAAGACATGGTCATGCCTTGTAGCGCAGGTAGTTCAGTTGAATCGGGGAATAATGCGTTAGCACTCTCATGCCATGCAACTGTTTCTGCTTGTGAAAGCGCCCCCAACTGACTGCAAAACCGTGCACACACTGGGGGAGGACCTTCACGAAAACCTTGGTACCCGTATGTTAGCCTCTGGTACGCATACATATCCAGAAGGTCGCAAGCCCATATATAGGCATGACTCAGCTGCCCCCATCATTGATGATCCTGTCGTACTCTTATCATCATTCTGCATTGTCATACACGGTCTTATAAGCTGTCTGCACACTTAGGGGGAAAGCAAATCAACTCATGCGAATTCGAGTGTGCTGCAGGATGTGTTGTTGACCGAAAACCATAGACCTAATACCTTAACTCTGCCATTTCGGTCAAAACAGCCTTCCAAAACTTTCACGCCTCCCGAACAGCCCGAAATAACGGGCGGGCCTTTAGCGCCGGCGCTCTCTCTCTCTCTCTCTGTCTCTACGAGGTGAGGGGTCAGGGCAGCGTTCGCAGTTCGCGCACCTGCATCTCATGGCAGGTTAGCAACTCCACCCCCGGGCTTTGTCCGGTGGGTGGCTTAGGCTGTACGCGGGTGCCCTTTGCATCATGCCCCCCGAAAAAGGCTCTGTATAACATAGGCGTCACTTTCTGGCAAAGGTTTCCCGGAAAAAGGTTACAACCAAGGACTCGCCAGCAACTAGTCGGGTGCAGGTTTTGCAGGGCACGAAAGTTAGCCGGCGCTCTCTCTGTCTCTCTCTCTCTCTCTCTCTCTGCTTGCTAAGGGGTGCGGTGCATGCAGGCACGCACCCTGGCCCGAAGGCGCACCCCCCGCGGCGCGCAAAGGTTTGTCTGTGAGGCCCCTTCCGGGGTTGAGGGTTTGACACGTTCCCGCGAGTGTGGCCTACTTCCTTCCTAGGACCAAGACTCAATGAAATCGAACCCGCTGGTCCCACTTGCATCATCCGTGTTCCCTCCAACTCAAACTGCCAGCACGAGGGCGGCCGCACTTCCATTCGGGAAACAACATGTTGAACAACAAAACGATATCACAACAAGGCACTGGTATCTCTAAAATCGCCCCCCGCTCCTTGCAAGGACCATGCAGGACTCCTGCAGTTACAAACAGCTACTCTCTCTCTCTCTCTTTCGCTCTCTCGCTCTCTCCCTGCTGTTCCGAGAGATCCTGGGCCTGTGCTTGCTGTGGCGGCGCATGCGCAGGTGCTGTCTGCGCGGTGCCAAGGCCGCGGGGCCGGCCAGGGCCAGGCAGCGCCACCGGCGAAGGCGGCGAAGGCACGGCTGGCGGTGCAGAGGGCACTTTGGCCACTCGTCTTCGCACCTGAACCGGCCCGAAAGGCAAAAAAAGGCAACTTGGCACGGCCATGCTTCGGGTTCAGGCCACGGCCTTCTTTTTTCCGCGCTTCGTCGCCTCAGAAGTTTCCGGAGACTGAATGGAAGAGGGCACGGTTGCAGATTGCACAGGCAAAGACTAGAGCATGCATAGCAGAATGAAGTCAAGTCCGTCCTTGACAGGTTCCTTTCGCCACCGGTTCACGCGGCTGCATCAGATGCAAGCTTTGCTGCATTTCTGAGCAGGGCCATTTCGTGCAATGCAAAGCCCAAAGCTTGTGGCGAGGGCCCCCATGCACCTAAACATCTCTAAGTTCCTACACATCCTGCAACCTCTATCCAACAGACGGAGGTCCCGCAAGCACTCCTGGCTTTCAAGCCAGGGTCGACTGGCTGTGCATGTCGACTAATTCTGTTTCAAACTTCGCGAACTTGAAAATCGAGAATCAAAACCACCCAGGGAAAAAGCACAACACCCACTACGGTGCCGAGGTCTCAGCTGGAGGCGACTCCGTGCCTGGCACATCTGACGCCTTTGTGCTTGCGGGCAAAACAGGAGGGGCGTGTCCGAGGAGCTTGGGGAAGGACTGGCCGACGAGCCCGAAGAGAAGCTCTCTGGCTTTGCAAATCCCTCCTGCGTTTCGCAGACATTCCTTGCAGCGCTGCGCTTTCTGAGCAAACTGAGGTTCCTGCAAAGCCCTGACCAAAGCAGCACAAACGTCGCCACGGTAGCTAGCAATGGCGGCCATTTCCTCTCCATGTGGTGGAACTGGCCTCTGCACCTGAAGGCCTACTCCCATCGCCTCAGCTTTCATTGCGTTGACCACTTGGTCCCCGAACCCAGGGCAAACTACCACTGGCACACCAGCAGACAGGGACTCCATGAAGCTGTTCTGGCCGCCGTGGGTCAAGAACAAGTCCACGCCTGCTTTCAACAGTGGAACTTGAGGAAGAACCGGCAAGCAGAGTGCGTTTCCGGGGATGTCTATGTCCGTGAGCGCATCCGGCTGCCGACCGACGGCGACTACGAGCAGCGGGGCTTGAGGGGCCTCATCAGAAGCAGCACCGAAGGCATCGAAGACGGCACTCCAAGCTGCCTGACACAGCTGCTTGCCAGTTAACCCACGGGGTTGCTCTGAGCCGTCCCGTGGTACGTCACGCCAACCACAATCATCTGTGTCCGAAACCAAAATGGTGCCCATACTGGCGAGCACCACCTTGCGGCCCACAGCACGGGCCTCAGCCAAGGCCTTCATGGCCTTCTCGGCTTCAAGCTCGAGCTCTGGCACATCATCCTCCAACAAAGGACCAACGTACTCAAACTTCGCCCCGCCCTCGGCGTAAGCCCGAGACAACTCGCTGGGGAAAGGATCCTGGAACTCTTCGGCTGTGGTAATCAAATTAAAGCTTGTTTCGCACATCGTGCTCAAGAAGCCCATTGGCGACATGGACTTCCTGAAGTCGAACGTGACGTTGTAGTTTTCCTTGAGCCTCGCCACGCAGTCCTTCATTGGCTGAAATGCCTCAACTCGGGCCATAATCTCTTCCATGGGTATTCCGGATTGTTGCACGAACATGTTCAAGACACCGACCATGCCGCCCGGACCCGCAAAAGTCCACAAGCCTACTGAAGGTATCTGGGTGGTCTTGGCGGCATAAACAGCGTCGGCATTCCTCGGCCACTGACGCTCCATGAAAAGATAAGCACGGGAAAAGAGTCAATCAAATGGGCTGAACCTGAACGTGCTTCTAATTTCTGTTTTGGTTCATCATTGGACAGAACAGCACCACGTGTGGCTGCAATCGCTGCAGCCAGCGAATGGTTCCCGGCAGCTGAAGCTCCAGATGAATAGGAGAAATGGTGGAGAAGCCAACCATCATCGGTGCCTCAGCACTGGTGACTTGTGACTCCTTATATTATGTGGCCCTGGCATCATCCAATGCAAGATAAGCAGCATCCTCCATACCATACTCCCTTGCCACAGTCCGAAATGCGCCCATGATGTCCTGCAAAGGCTGTGGCTGATACGCAGCTACGCCCTTCACTTCGGATTGGGCTTCGGCACTCCTGCTCGCGATTCTCGTAGAGCTCCACTTGCTCCTGGCATTACTCGGAGCGAGTGAAGCAAACCCTGGGGTAAGACGGCTGCATCAAAAAAACGTGCCTGGCCACCTCAGCAGCATCGGTGAAGCTTGCTCCCGTTTTCTCAATGGCAGCTCGAACTGCCTCCTGAAACGAGGTGCCCAGCAAGACACAAGAGCCCCGTCCCGATTCTGAGACCTCATGACTCAGGACTCGGGACCAGGCCCGAGACAAGTAGTGAACTTCATGCCCGAGCTGGATCAAGGAGCGGGCCAGGGGCAGGGAAGGGTTCAGGTGTCCAGTTGCCATCCTCGGCTGGGAGATACTCGGGAGGGCATTGAAGTCCGCAAACGGAAAACGTGAGATCGCAGCGACAAGTCGGATTGAGACGGAACCGAGCTGCGGCATAACGAAAGCGAATCGCAGAGACTCGCCCATGTTCCCGAAGCAAGGGCTGCTCGCGGATACTACTTACTACTTCTTGCTCCGCTGGGTAAGTCTTGAGTGAAAACGCTACGGACTTCGATCAGACCACCACAGAGCAAAACGCATGTCTTGGCCAGCTGGCTTGTCCAGAACTCTTCATCGTCCTGATACAGCATCTGTCTCAAAATTCGGCGCACAGGGCAGGGCAAACAACTCTGCCCACCTATGTGCTCCCTGCATAGCCTCAGGGAACAGTTTCAGGTTCGACAGCCAGAAAAGTGGGACCGCACAGATGACTTTGCCAACCTCTGAAACGCCAGGTGGAGCAGATTTGCTCGGCGAACCCTCAGCGTCCTGCAAAAAGCGAGTCTGACAGGCCCCATTCCGAGTGGAGCAAGCTGGGACGTCGGGCCGCGTCCAGCACAGAGGAGCCCACAGACCTGCGCAAAGCTGCACATGGGCTGGTACGACAAAGCTACTGTGTCTCATTCCTGGTAGTCATACCAGCGCCATCGCCCAGTCTGTCCCCAGATGTCCCCAGCATCTGTTTGCATGAAACGACTTCAGTTCGCTCCGAGACAACATCGCAGCGCCACGAAAGCATGTCCATGCCACCCTTGTGTTTTCTGCAAAAGGACTGGTAGATTGTAGATACCAACCGCAGGAAAGCATCGCACAGAAACTCAAAATACGCTATCACATCGCATCACGGGCAGCTTGAGTTTTCCCATGTGCGTTTCTCATCCCAGCCCTCTTTCAGATTCGGTTGGGAAATTTTCTATTGGCCTGCATCTCTCGTCAACGCCTAGAGCAGCCTGTTCGCCCAAGCGTGAGGGCGCTGCCACGCACGTCAAGACTGGGGCACTGGCACGGGTGATGCGGATCTGTCAAGTTCCGAACCTGGAGAACCGTTGTCGCCTGCTGGCACCATCGCAGATCAAAAGTACCGTGCAGCAGCTCCACTGCAGCAGCTCCACTGCCTTTTCTCCCACTTTGCTTCTCTTGTCTGGTCCAGGCTAGCTCCGCTGTGCTGCATGAAAAACCTCGCCCAAGTCTGCTCAAGATGGTGAGAACCTTCCGTTTCAGCCTTCAGCAGCTTGTTGTTGCTGGTGCACACTTGTCAGGTCATTGCGAAGCTCCCCACGTCGCCTGAATCCGTAAAGGGCCAAGGCGAAACTTGCTCGTGGAAGATCTTCTTCAAAGCCCGCATGACGTGTCGGTTGGAGAGCCCCCCATTTCTGCTGCTGACGCTCGCTCTGCGGTTCATGCGGCAGATTGCGGCAGTTTCATCCTTCGTAGTCCTGAGTGTCCAAGCCAGCTTTTTGCATCCTTGGATCACATCTGTAATCCGCACCTTACAAGTATGGAAAGTCTCGATTACAGCAATGCATGTAGACTTGCACATATACTATAGAAGGGCCACTTCCTGGGGTACGGTCGAGAACCAAGCTTCTGATCAGCAAAGGCACTCGCTCTGCACCTTCATCCCACAGTCGGAAAGCAGCTGCAAGGCTAAACGCGGGTTGCTGGATCCAAGGCATTTTCGCAGAAGTTCGGACCTGTTCTCGCGAAGCTCTTGGCCGAATCCTCGCTCACGCAAAAAAAGGAACAGTACGCATCTGTTTTTGGCTTACTAAACAAAAGACTCTCGAAAAAGATGCAGGGAGCACTCACAAGTCCAGAGCTCCAACCACCAGCGGATTGATCATCCCCCACATTCGTCGAGGAATCATTTTCTCCAGCTCGCGGCGTGTTTGCTGTGCGGTCTTCGTCGGCGAGCTGGTCCAGCCCAAAGCATTGGCAATTCTGTGCACATGGGTATCAACTGCAATGCCCTCCACCTGGCAGGTTGCTCGAACGCCGAGATAATGCCCCACATTGACATTTGAAGCTCCCTTACCACCTTGCCCTTGGCCACTTGCAAGTACAACAAGGCAGTTTTCTCGCCAACACCTGCCAGCATAGCTCGACCAGCTGCTGCTAGCTTCTATTGAATCTGTGAAATCTGCCGTCCGCTGTTCTACTGCTTGTCGATCCCGCTAAGTCCGTTGAGAGTTCCTAAACTTCAGCACCTGGAAGTTCCAATAGCTGCCAGAGTTGATCTGGGACACTGCCAGCATACTTCTCGAGCAATAGCTGTGAAGTTTTCTTGATGTACGCAGCCTTGCGGCGGTGGTAGTTGACCTGCAAGGGGCCAGTCGCCGTTAAAACACCAGAATATTGCTGCTAGCCACTTCCGGCTTGCCCTCCACCTTTCCGACAAGCTTGGTGAGCCGTGCAATCGGCATGTCCATGATTGTCTGTGCACTGAGACCATGGGCTCGGAGATCTTGCATTGTCTTGTAGGTTACGGCATCCTGGTGCTTCATGGACAGTGCAAGAGAAATGGAACACGGTCGGTGCGCCTTTGTCTGCGCCGAGAGCATCACCGCCACCAGAACCTCAAAGCTAAGGTCCTCGCAGATGACACTACGCTGTGCACTTCTTGGCAACTCGGCAAGTGAGGAAGACGGCCCCGACCTCTATCCTCGCTTCATGGCTGAGCTACGGCAACAAGCAAGCTGCTGCTGGATGGGCTCCTGATGCTCACCCAAGTGTCCGGAAAGTGCCACGGCTCCCGCTCCTTTCCGGTCTACAGGAGCGGCAGCATCCGCACGAAGCTCCTGCATGTTCGTCTGAGTTCCGTTTTCCGCAAGTATGGACCTAGGTGCCTGGAGAAGCTCAATGTGCGTGAGGAAGGTCGCTCGAGAGCAGGAGGTGTGACGCCCACGCCTTTTCCAAGCAACATGCCAGAGCTGAGACATCACGCAACCTGGGTGCCAGCGCCTCGCACCAGCTACTGCAAATGCAGAGCGGCATGCATGCGGACCTGCCTGAGCCAGCATGTTGACGGGTGTTGGCGTGTCAGCTGTGCCAAGCTTGGCCCTACACCTACGTACCACAAACCGGGAACCTGCAGACGTAGGCTTGCCAGTAAGGCAACACCAGGCACCAGGCAAAAGCGACGCAAGCCAAGCATGCCGAGGGTTGCTGTTTGCTAAGATGCAGAAACGAGCATGATGACGGACATTCACTGCTCCATCGACCCACATGCCCCTGGACTGTGTCCAAGACTTGTCCTTGAACGGCCGTGCGCTATGTTCAGAATAAGAAACTTTCCAAAACACCCAGGAATGAGCTGAAACAGCAGCGGATGTGAAGAAAAGTTGTCAGAGCAGGTTGCATCAGACGGATCACAACCGCAGAAGCCACCTCCTCGAGAACTACGGCTGCGAGACATACCTGAAAGCAAACATGTGCTGGTGCGACGGGGCCGTAATTTTGCAGGCAGGATGACACACAGGTTGCCACACACGGCCATAATCGTATCCCAGCCACTACTTTGCCGCTGCTCTCTGCGCGTTGGTGGTATCTCCTGCGGCACCTGCATCACTCAGCAGTTCCCGGCAAAAGCTCTGCAACGATCTTGGCCTCGTAGCAATCGTCGCCTTGGGAACGACATGAATGCGAGCCGCTGCCAGGGCTTGGGATGCTGCGCGCTCCGATCCGACCTGCTCCCTGCAGCTGGGGTGCTCTGTGCGCCAGGCGACTGACCTACTGCAGTGTCTGCAGGATCCTTGCACCACGTCTTCTGCAAATCGAAGCATGTCAGGACTGTACCGAACAGTGACTCGAACAGCGTCCTTGTTGACATAGATGCTGCGAGAGATGTCTGGCCCCTCCCGTCTCGAGCGAGAATCCGACCTCACAAGTGAACGACCCCCAGCTTTCCTTGGCGTGCTAATGCGTCTGCAGAAGCCTCTCTCAGCGCAGACTCTAGTGTCGTGCTGGTGCATCTTTTTCGGGTGCATTTCGCCGAGACTTCAGGCTTTCATAAAGACCATGGACCCATCACCAGCGAAGCCGGCTATCACGTTCCGAGAAGGATGGTGCGCGATACCGATGACCTCGATCAACACGACTTCAACTGCAATCAGCACAACTCTTCTCTTCAATGCCATTCAATGCCCGCCTCTTTGTCTGCCACCTTCAATGTCTGCTCGAGGGACCCTGATGCCACGGAGAAGCAATACCTGGCAATGCATTGTGTGCTCTCGCCCCACCCGCTGCCCAGATGCTTTATGATTGAAGCCTACTTTCATATGTTAACTGTTATGGCAAATGGAGGTGTCCGCAGGAATAGCATGCATTTCCCCACGGCCAAGTTGCATTGTGTTGTCCTCGGCAACCCCATACAGCCATTCGCCTTTCGGAGATGTCGTCCTTACGCACAAGGAAACCACGCCTGCAAACTCCCTTGCCGACAACTCGGCAAGTCCTTTCACTGACCACATACAGGCGGGTGTCATTGCGACAAAATCGCCTTTGTCGCGCTTTCCAGAGCAGAAACTTTTCAGTACCTTCGGCCATGTTGAAATTTGGACTAGGACCTAGACTGCACTTGGAAAATGTGCAAAAAAGCCGTGACTGGCCTGCCCCGCGAGGTTCATCAGCCTCGGTTGCCATGCAGAGGAAGCAGGCATCAAAGACTGCTGACAAGCCTCTGTCTATTTGTGTAGCGAAGCTTGTCCTCTCGAATCATAACTGCACGACCCGCCAACGGTTTCTCCAAGCACTGGGCCTCTGTGATCGCAACAACCAATCCAAGTATGCAGGGCCAACAGTTCGGACGAACAGAAACAGGCATTTGGGCAAATCGATTTTCAGAGGCCTGTCTTGGGATCCCAGTCGAAACAAAAAACTTCCAAATTGGAAAACGATGCAAAATGCAGCACAAGCAACACTTGTCAAACATACTTGGTGTCTGCCGCAGGGAACCAAAAAACAAGTCTACCCTAGATGGGATGCGCCGAGGACTCAGACGGTCGAAAGCTACCAAACACTGAGATGCATGAGCCATCATGAGCAGTGGCAGCTGGGACGCGCGTGGTCCATCGAGCCGTCTAAAAGCACCCTAAACAACCTTCAGAGTAAGCGTTAGAGAAAGCATGCGAATGTCTTGCATGTGCGCATCGGTGTATATAGTAAACGAACAAGTACGCACACCCACGTATGCAAACAGAGATGCGTCCTTCTGGGGAAATAAATGTCAACGATGTCCACGACTTACAACACCGCACTTTTGCTCAGTGTACTATCACCGGCGCACGGAAGGCATGGAAGCATCTCACTGCACGAGGCCATGTGCTGCAGAGTAACAGAATTGTGTTGGTTCGCGTGCACACCTCAGACCATGCTTTGCCACTCTAGATTCCGATACTCGGAAGACAGGAATCTCACATGCAACCACATCTTATTCTCTCTAAGGCTCGAAGATTAGGTCCTCGTGCTCGCTGTATCCCGGTATCTTCGGTGCCATTATAGCCTTGAGGTTGCAGTTCGCTGTCACCACAGTGTGTTCTCCACTATTCCCCACGATAACTTACTCCTTCAAGGAAAAACTTCCTTGCGTCAAGACACAGCATTCACAGAGTAGTCCATGATGGAGCTGCAGTGAGAAGGCGGCGGGGGGGTGATCGTGTTGATGATCTCTGTTGTCTTGGCGTCGTAGACAATGACATGGCTATCCTCGGAAGATGGCGGAAGCCGAGAGCTGTCAATGATGAATGGAAACATGTCAGGCAGCCAGGAATCGGAAGAGGCCGTGACAACACGAGCATTGTCTTTTGTGTAGACTGCCGAGTTTACATAGGATTTGTGTCCTCTGAACTCTTTCAGCGTTTTCCCAGACTTGATTCCGTGCACTCGGGCCGTAAAATCGAAGGAACCGGTCAGCAGCTGAGAGGAGTCTTTTGCCCAGGTAATGCAGGTGATCCCTTGGTTGTGAGCTTTCTCGTAGCGCCGGGCGCACTGGCCCGTGGCGATCCGCCAGACCTTGATTTGGCCATCCTGAGAGCCAGTGGCGAGAAGCTCCGACTCCTTGTTGAAGGCCACAGCAATCACAGCCTTATCATGCATCATGAAGCTGCCCTCATCCTGATACTGGAGATCCTTCCTCAGAGTGCCTGTCTGATGGTCCCAAACTTCCACCATTCCGTCGACAGAACCCGACACGCAGAACTGGCCATCCGGCGAGAATGTCACACATTCTGGATGGGATTTCGAGCCGAATTTCACCTCGCAGCACCCACAAGAAGAACTGATGAGCACCGCATGCTCACGTTCTACCAAGGCACAGTCCTTGCGACCATGGTCGGGCACATTTCGGCCTCGACCTCAGCATCCTTGGCCACACCTCTGAACACGTCAATCCTCGCCTTAGCTTTCAGATTCCGCTCTTGCATGCAGCAACCTCCAAATCGACAGCCGGAAACCAGACCTTTTGACTTTTGGGCAGCCTCGGCCCCAAGCCTCCTGACAACGCGATGATGCCCCCCCGCCTTTAGACTGTGAAGCGACCAGCACAGAGTCTACTGCAAAGAGTTACACACTGCTGCAAAAATACTGGACGACATATCTTCTCCCGGGTCGCCTGCAGGCAACTATGCCCGCGAAATGCGGCGAATCTAGATTTAACAGTTTCTCCTGCGCCGAGTCGATCTCGTGGCTTCCACAGCCCACACAGGATGGCAGACGAACTCCAAACAGGAGTTCAACTGTTTCGGGGGCCGATTCTTAATAAATACACCCTAGATTTGCTCAAACCCGAGCTGAAAGATCCAGCATTCAGGGCCCCCGCACGTCGAGCCATAAGGTGTGGGAACTGCATGGGAGAACATCCCGCACATGAGTTTGCACCCGCAAGCACAGCGACTCAGAAAACACCACATGCATCCGCGTGCAGCACACCACCGAGGGTCGAATGCGGTTTCGGTGTTGGCGCACTGACCCATCCGAACTCCTGTACAAAGGAAATCGAGGAATTTAAAGTGGTGGCAACGAGTGAGAGGTGATGAGCAGGCAGAACAACGGCAAGGCCGCGCTTCATGCCAGCAAGCAGCATTCTTGGGAAGAAGGCCCACATGCTGCTGCCATTTCATGGCCTGACCGACGAGCGCCAGCAGCCGTGATGGAGGAGCCACCTGCGTCTGACAGGCATACATGGCCTCATGAGCAAGTTGAAATACAGAAAGCCCATAGAAAGAGAGCAGTCCTGGACGTGCTTGCCTCGGCTAGGGAATCCCTTTGCTGATCTTTGCTGGTTGTCGACAACTTGCTCTGTTGCAGGCATGTGGCTTATGCTCTGGGCAAGGTTTCCTCGGATCTTCTCCTTGCTCATGCCCTCGTAGGCTTCCGATGCATCGAAATGGTGCTTCTTGACCAGAGCCTTAGGCACCACAACGTGCTGACCAAATTCTGCAAATGCAAGCACGCCAAGCTTTTATGCGGCTTCGGAGCCTCAACTCGCAAATACCTGCCGACGCACTCACAGGCAACCCAGGAGTATTGCCGTTGCCCTGGCAAAACTCGAGCGCCTTTCGGGATTCGCCTGCTTGAGTGCGTTCATTGGGGCCGTCTCGCGTAAGAGATGATGGGCCGTCTCGACCTCGCGCAGCTCAGCGAGCTCCAGCACCACCTTCAGAGCACACGAGATCGATGCCGACGCATACACAGAGGCCGTCCAGGCCTGGCTGTACAAATCCTGGAGGACGTTCGGCGGCAAACTTAAGTACGATACTGCCTGCCTCAATAGCGGAGCAGCAACATCCAACTCCAGTGATGCGTAAAGTGCAGGGAAGGTGCAGGACAGTATCCCAATGACCTGCTGCCGTACAAGATTCGCATGCCAAGCTACCAACTTCCAGCTGAACGCTGGCAATAGGGCTAGACTTAACAAAGGCCTTTGTTCACATCACTCAGGAGTGCATCCAGGGAATCCACCGCATTCAGAGACACCCGCGACTCTTCTTGGAGACACTGTAGCGTCCTACTAGCAAGAGGGTCGTTGGCATCTCTGCGGATCAACTGGCATGCCAGTACCGGGCCTGAAGAGACTGTTCTCTTTGCAGAACCTCCCGGCAAGCAGGAGCTAGCAGAAACCCCGCTCCTTTATGTGCTGCCAAGATGCTGAAGAATTAGCCTGACAATGTGAGGCCAATCCTCTCAGAGCATCCCGAAAGTCACGCTCTTTATTCAGCCTGACGATGTCCGCACTGTCAACCGTCGCACTCGTTGTGCTCGACATGGCGGTTTGTTTAGATTTTGTTGATGCTGTATGTCGAAACAAATGCCTCTGATCGTCTTCAAGGTCTGCACAGTCTACACCATCTGATACAAGAGACAGGAAACCAAATGCTCGGAGATACTTTTTGTCGGAACTATCGCTGCACGAGTGCAGAATGCTTCCATGATGGCCAAAGCTGCAGCAAGGGAAGCACAACAGCTATGAATCTGCTGTGCCCAACGAGTTGCTCAGCAAACCGGATACTGGAGGGTGGCCTCCGACGCGGATACATCACCACACGTGTCCTGTGTCTTTTGCATCGAGTTTCATCTTCAGAAATGTTGATCGAGATGTGCCGCAACATCGGGCTCCGACCACGGTGGTCGGTCTTTGGACCTGGACGCAACGCGACCACTTACTAGTATCTTTTTTGGTTTCTTTCTGCTTCTTCTCCGGCCTTCCTTCGGACGCATAGTCTTCTCGGCTGTAGATCCCAGACCTCAAGACAAGCACTTGGAGGACTTGCAGCTACATGATCTGAAGCAGTGCTTGGAATGGGCCTATTTGAAGGTCGAAGGGCAACCGGCTGATGCCTTGCCAAGACCACGAGGCGCTCGCAAGCATGCCAGTAGGTCATCGCTTCGGCGGAACACTTTCATACAAATCATTTTCCAAGCCCGCTCCAGTCTGCTTCGTCGGTGCTTGAACAGTAGCGCTACATCAAGCTGAAAGTGCCGTCCCGCGCTTTCGTCGCGGGAGGGAGAGCAGCAAGGACTTCAAGTTTAGAGCCGGCTCCGAATCGCTGGAAACCTCAAGGTTCGAACCAGGTTTGAGGCAGGAACGAAAATCAAAGACTCTCAACACTTGCCCTTGCATGCCCAGAGTCCGGGCTGCCAGCAACGGCAGAAGCAGGAACAGTTTGAGTACCCTGACGCCTTGCAGATGCATTAGGTTCCAATTTCTCTCAGTGGCAGCGACCGAGTTTCGTCGAGTGGGCAGCGATACTTGCAAAGCCAAGTCTCACAGATGCTAAGGAAACCTTGTGGCGGGGCAGCACCATCCTGAACATACCGTCAGGGGCACAGCGATTCCAAAAATATGCCAGATGTTAACCTGCCCAAAGCCAAGTATCGGAAGCAGTGCCGAAGGATCGGAGAAGCTGTCGACAGACGCAGGGGGCTGCAAGACCTGTCGGAGCTCCAGAAGTTGCCGGCTGCTGATGTGACCACGCTCCTCCAAGATGTTCCACCTCCACAAGGCACAACTCACGCCCATGAGAGATCACGAGAGTGTCTGAAGACTTCACTTCCGACAGGACAACGCTGCAACAGATTCGATCACGAAGCTGCCTTGCCTGACTTTTGCACACTTGGACTTCTGCAGCCGGCCACTATAGCGATAGTAATGTCCAGCTACACCTCGTGAAAAAGCCGGGTGCATCGACATCGGATCCGACCCCTGGACCTGCGCAACCTCACCGGCGCGTGGAAGGGCGGCCATATGCTGTAGCCAAACATTGCTGGCATCACCGCCGTCATCCATCAATAAAGCCACAGCCAGGGCTTGTGTTGGATCCGCTGGAAGGTGCACCAGCTGGATTTCTGCATCTGCTCGACGGCCGGAAAGGCTGTGCTCACCTGGGACACTGATGTCAGCAAAACTGATCGGCAGCTCCTTGCCATGAACGAGCAGCACCATGATGGGCTTGTCCCCCGAGATCCGGAGTCGATCACCCAGGTTCGCCATCCGTAATCGCGGAGCCTCTGCTGCAGTTTCTGCCGCAGCAGCATCAGCAGGGCGCACCGGTGTCGCTGATAGCCGCCAAAACAACAAGGCTTCGGCTGCCCCTGCAGCGTTAGCATCCACATGCTCTACCTGAGCCAAGTCTACCTCCAACGGTGAGGCCACACCGTCGTTGCAATGCACACTACCCTCCAGAAAACTCGGAGTGGCAGCGACTGCTGGGCTGACGCTGGAAGTGGTAGTAGTGGTTTGATTGGAACGACTTGCCACAGTCGTGCTTGACACTGAGGGACTTGTCTGGGCAGGTGCGTTGGAATCCCAAACCGCTGCCTTGGCACTGTTCATCTGTTCCTGCAACGTACTGACCGTGCGGCTCGCGCCATCGACAGCAGCCTCTGCATTGCGAAGATCATCTCTACGTCTGATCGCCAGGGTGTAAGCATCATTGCTCACATTCGAGATGTTTGAGGTCAATCCCAGAAGAGATGCATCCATTGCCTGCAGGGTCCTATGCATTTGACATCCCTTGACACTTGCCGCATCGAGCTAACGGTCGGTGGCGCTTCGCTCTTGAAACACATCAGATTGGTTGAAAAAGAAAGTTTTGTTTGAGTGAGAAGGCTTGGATGATCTTCGTGCATGGGTGGAATGTTGAGGTGACTATACAGTCATGCACACACGATCGCGAACCAAAAGAAAGACAATCTATGTAGCGAGGATAAGATTAAATCTGTCCCGGATCCTGTTGCGCCTTCTTCGCTTCTTCCAGCTTCGAGGTGTCCTCCTTCAGAACTTGGGTTGCTTCCGTCAGCTGTGAGGTCAGATCCGTGGCCGTCGGAAGGCTGCAAGTGCCTGGTCGAGATGCATCCCCATGCACTGCACAACTGCCCACAAAAATGTGATTGCTATTGACGGGGCCTCCTCGCGGGCACGGCTGCACCATCCTTATTAAACACAAAGTCGTGCAAGATACTACTGCTCAGAGAAGGTATCCGGCAAAGATCAGCAAACCGTAGATTGCGCACCGCGGCTCCATGTCTGCGCCGGGGGAAGAACTGGAACCACGCTTGGCGTCCATTCCAACGACTTCAAGATTTTCTCCAGGACCGGCTTCGAGGTCGCCTTTGCTGCAGGAAGCTTCCAACGGCCTTTTCCTGTGCTGCACGACCACCTCCACAACTACTCTGAAATTAGGTCGGCAGCCATCGTTGCATTCCGCATAAGAACTCGAGCGCCCGCAGTGCTTTGATTGCAAGATGTCGTAACTTCTCCCCAGAAATGCTGGAAGGAAACCTGGGCTCTTGCGTCTGCCCGACCAGATCTCCAGCCGCAGGCCACAAGTAGTGACTGAGCAATGCAAACAAGCAACTCCTTGGTAAACATGCTGCAGCTTGAGGGGCAACAAATTAGTGACCAGCACCGGCTGAGTCTCGCCGACCTTGCACATCAACTGTCTCCGCAGTGTCCCTCCCTGCAACTGTCACAGTTGCGGCACCCGGTTGGAGGCCTGTGTTGGCAAGTCCGCTTGGTTTACTAAAGGCGCCAATAAGTCCAGACCAGGTTCGGCACCTTGGAATTCGAATGGCGGGCAGCTCCAAGAGAGTGCGCAACGATCCAAGGCCTGGGTTCCCGACTAACCTCCACAGGAACGATAATATTCGCAAAATATCCAGTGCCTGTCACCTGCACAGCACTTCGACACAAGCCGTCTTATCGCTGTACCAAAATGACAACTGTCGTGCATGCATCGTCTTGGAAATGCTTCGCCTCGTGATGCACCAAAACAACCTCTAGCTCGTGGCTGAGTTCTTGCTTCGTCCCTTCTGCGACGATGGCAGGCTTTCGCAAATGAATGCTCCTCAGCTACAACGAACAAGGCCGTTCCCCTGTCTGCAATAGAGGTGGCCTGCCAGTCAAATTTGTTTGAAGTATCGGAGTGGCACAGAAAAGCTGCTGCTGACCAACTATGCTGAGTCGCTGTAGAATGTACTTTTGCGGTGTGTCGGTCCCATTCGATGACACAGATGTCAAATTGAAGTTGGCCTCGGTCTGGCCCGCACCGTGTGACGAAAACAAGCTTGGCTACTGCTGTTCGGAGCGGACACCCCATCACTAGCTGCCAAGCGATAGACTGTAATGTCTGCCGGCGCAGAGACCACCAAGGCCCCATCTGCTAAAGACGCCATCAAAGGGCTTCTATACCTAAGGACAGCAGGAACACTTTTGCCAGGTGTTGGCGCATATTGATTGAACGGGAGCAACATCAAAACCGTGCTCGATGAGACAACTGTTGAGGACACAGGTGGTACAAGCAAGATTCTCCTGCACGTCGTAGTCAAGCAGAACAGGAGCTACCAGTGCTGGATTCTGCATTGCCCACCTGAAAACATGCAGCGACGCACAATGCTCCACTGGATGTTGAACTGGAACTGTTGTACCGAACCGGCCTGTACCGGGAGCCACTGGATCCAAGTATTGTCGTGCACCCGACATTGGCAACACCTGCGAGATGTGTATGACCAGCGTATGACCTGCTGTATTATTGACCTAACAGTGGTTCCGTGTCACTTGTCCTATGCCTCGCATCAACCACATCAACATCACAATTCCTAGACTCCTACAGGGTTCTCGAGAAGTTTTTCGAAAAGCTCAAGACTGCCCTTCGGCCTGCAGCAACTGATGCCAATGCGGCGATGGCCAGGAGCACGAGCCTTCGCTCCAAGACCTGTAGAATCCCATTGGCTTGCCAAAATTCGCCGTGTGCCTGCTTGTGCATGAAATGTGCATGCCAGGGTGCCCCCATGAGCATCTTCAAATCTTCACAACCACGTGCCGAGTGAAGAAACTACGAATATGTACCTGCGATCGTCATTCGCCAATGTCTCGCTCGGTGCTCTGGGATTTTTCGCAATCACCTGACACACTCATAGCAACCCTCCGGCCTGATTCTCCAGTTTTTCGAAAAGATCGTCCACTATCGGGGATATGGGAAGGGCAACGCGGCTAGGTTATGTACATGTCCATAAGCCAGAATGCCAGCTCAGAAGATCAAAGCCGTCATGCCATAACCAAATTTCGGAACTGGCTGCAAAGCATCGGTCTGCGAGACAGTGATACAACCCATGGCCTTGTCTCTGGGGGATTGAACTCATGAGGCAGGTACGGCGACCGTCTGCACCGCACATGTGGGAAGAACATGCCAACCCAAAAACTGCGACAACTCTAGCAGCTGTGGTGACTAAAGCAATCCATCCTTGATTGCCGTCCATTGCCACCCTTGTGCTCGTCGTCCAGCACCCAAGCCGAGCTATCCGGCGCCTGGTCATCAACAGATTAAGTTGAACCATGGATGAGTGCCATTTTGCGCTAGGGCCTTGCAAGACATGTCGGAAATTGCACCCAGCCTCGCCCATTCGAGGCCTCAACCTCGCAACACATAACAGTTATTGCAATGACCAAACAGTCGGCTGAGGCGCTGACACGACGTTCCCATTCGGAGACATGCTCATAGACCCTGTGCGGAATCACGTGTACAGCACCTCCGTCATTGATTCCGAGCAAAGGCCTGTCAAATCCATCTTCAACATCGTAGATCATGGGCACCCATCTGTCCATGTCAACACCATGGGCCCAAGCCCAGCACGGAGTTCGAGCTAAATGTGAGAAGTTGTACAAACTTGGGGCTGTGTCTTGGCCACATGTCGGACCGTGCTCGGCTGCGCTTGGTGTACTGTGTAACCACTTTAACACGGATTGAGATGAGCCTTTATACAGCAGAAGGCACTACCTGCATGGAATACCACTTCCACAAATTTACTACGGCAAATGGCAAGCGAACAAAATGACGGTCCCTAGCGCCCTGTTCCGCGTCCTCCTGCTGCGGCGCCTGCGCATGCCCTTGCCGCTTGCGCAGGACAGATGCACGTGCCATGGGCAACTCGACGTGCTGGGTGATCACCGTGCCGCGTGTGCTACTTCTGGGGTGCTGTCGACGCGCGCTGCCTCTCGAGCATGCCGTCGCGCGCGTTTGCCGTGAAGGCAGCGCCAGGATCCCCCGCAATGTCCGGCTGGCAGAAATGAACCTCGACGTGCCGGTCCCTGATGAACGGCGCATCGAGATCGTCGCCAATGGTCTCCCCTGGTGGCACGGGTTCCAGCTCGCCCTTGACGCAACAATCGTGTCCACCCTCACACGACGAGGCGAGGCCCACCCCGCGCAGACACCCTGCCAGGCTGCGCGGTCAATGCTGCTGCCAGGCGCAAGCGTCACAGCACTTACCCCGAACTCGGCCGCCACCAACGATGCCGCCTTCTCGTCCTCGGCACCGGGACTGGCGGCAGGTTCAACAGTGCGGCAGGACAGTGCCGTGCCGCCGCCGTCCCCACGCACCTGCGACCTGCCGCGATCACCGCCTGGGTAGCGCGATGGTCCGGCCTCCTTGCAGTCGCCACACAACGAGCCTTCGCTGCTTCTTTGCTCGAGTTGCCCCCGGCAGCCGGTCTTAGCGACGGTCCCGGGGCCAGAGCTGCACGAGCTCCTCGCGGTAGGTAATTTCACCTGCCCCCCCTGCTTTTGGAAGGATACTGTCAGAGCCGAGGGTATGGGCAAACCCAAAAACCAGTCCACCAAGCAAACTGCAGAAGCAACAGAAGGAAGATGCCAACGCAAACTCAGCACAACAGAAAACAAGACTATGAGGGCCAGAAGCCTTCAACTTGGAGCAGCTTGAGCCGGAATCTTCTTCTTGTTATCGTTCTCTCTCTCTCTCTCTCGCTCGAATATGTTTTTTTAAGGAAGCGCAGATTTCAATAAGGTTTTTAAAATGTTTTACAGAAATACAGAGTTGAATAGGTTTTTAGACAAAGAAGTCAAGCAGAAATACAGGATTCAGTAGGTTTGTTAAAAGGAAATACAGAGTTGAATAGGTTGTTTAGTGAAATACAGATTTCAATAAGGTTTTTGGATTGAATAGGTTTCTTTAGACAAACAAGTTAAGCAGAAATACATGGTTCAATAGCTTTTCTAAGGAAATACAGAGTTGAATAATTTAGTGAGTTGGAGATTTCAATAGGTTTTTTGGAGAAATACAGAGTTGAACAGGTTTTGTAGACAAAGAAAAGTTAAGCAGACATACAGGGCTCAATAGTTTTTTAGGAAATACAGAGTTGAATAGGGTTTTAGAGAAATACACGGTTGAATAGGTTGTTAAGGAAATACGGAGTTGAATAGGTTTTCAAGGAAATACAGGGTTGAGTGGGCTATGTAGAGAAATAATTACAGGGTTGAGCCCAATTCCCCTGTTAAACCGGATGAGGTTTATCGAAATTGTATAGCGTTTGGGTGCGTGGTTTTGTCGGGTTTTGGATGGATTTTGAGCGAATTTTGGGCGGATTTGTGCTTGTGCTTTTTGGCACCCCACCCCTCTGCCCTCTGCCCTCGCAAGCAAGCAAGCAAGCAAGCATGTCCCCGGAAGTCTGCGGAAGTCTGTGCCGGGAGTTTGCGCAAGCGTGCGGAAGTCTGCGGAAGTCTCTGGCCGCACCCGTGCGCAAGTCTGCAGAAGTCTGCGCTGGCAGGCCTGCTGGTCCCTTGCTTTAGCGTAGCACTACTGCATGGATGTGCGAGCATTTCCATGCATTTCCTAGTGTTTGCTATTTTTTCATTATTTTTGTGCTTTCCAACTTTTTTGGTGAAATTCTGGTCCCCAACAGTTCCTTTTCTATTTCTGTTATCCTGGTTCCGTGGCCCCTTGGGCGCCTAGGTTTTAAGGCGCCCTGATACCCCCCATCCACCCCCGAGCCTCCCACCCCGAGCCATAGCTTGTATTCATGGTTTGACGGACTGAACTCAGCAGACAGAAGAGGCACACTTGGGTAGGTCGGTGACATGACACAACATCTGAACAACACTGACCCAGCGCGGGCAACAGTCTCGCATGGTTTTGTCAAGCTCACGATGGCAAGGGTGGTAAAACAGCTGCAGCCAATTCTTTGTCTGTCATGACATGATTGTCTGCTGCTGTGACTGCTGTGATTGAGAAACTGCGATATTACTTGCACAAATAAAAAAAACCCTGAAGCAAAGAGCAGGCGATCAGCGACAGCGGACGAGCGACTCCGAACGACGAGCGTCAAGTCAAAACGACGACAGCGTTCTTCACTCTCATTACTCAAAGTTTTTCTATTTTTTTCCTCTCGTGCGGTTTTCAATCACTCCTAGATTCTTTCTGTCCTTTTCCGTCCGTTGACAACCATCGATTTCACGGCATCAGCCCTCGATTTCAAGGCATCTGACGGGAGCCCACGGTTGGCATGGCCAAGAATGTGAAAATCAGCGGACATCAACGTGACATCAAACCTCCACTGCTACTGCTTCCAGAACCATCAAAACTCACAACTGTCAACAGCAACCAGCACCGATCAAGCGAATAACAAGGTAGAAATTCTAGCCCACCCAGCCAGAGTTCACCAGGGAGCTGGCGAAATTACCTACCTCGCGGAAGCACGCTGACAGGTTCCCCCTCTTGGCTGACTGCGGCGGAGCAAGCCAGTAGCGGTAGTGCTAGCACGGGTGCTAGTGCTAGTGCTAGTTCAGTACTCGTACTGGTGATCGTGGTAGTCGTAGTCGTCGTCGTAGTAGTAGTAGTAGTAGTGGTAGTAGTAGTAGTAGCAGCAGCCGCAGCAGCCGCAGCAGCCGCAGCAGCGACAGCAGCAGCAGCAGCGGTGGTACTATGCTAGTACGGATACTGTTACGACGACAACTACAAGTGCTACTGCTACTGCTGCAGGCAACAGCAAAAGCAGTTGCAATTGGTGCTAGTGCTGGCAATGATACTGGTACCAGCACTGGTTCCAGTACACGTACCAGCACCAACAATTGCACAAGCACTAGCACGAGCACTAGCACGACTCCTACCTTTTTTCAAGGGCCCCCTGCTAGCGAGCGTTCGCAAGTAGCTCCTGCAGTGCTGGAAGCGGGCCAGCAGCACCCAACAGCAGGACACACTTCCGAGAAAGTGACGGCGAGCTTGCACTGCGCCGCAAAGGGGATGAGGCCACTCCATCATCAGAGAACCCATGCGTCCTGGGCAAAATTGCGGACAACGGCAGTCGCACACAACGGCAGGCGCACGTTCTTGTGGAAAGAAAAAGCGACAACCTTCAGCCCCTACAGTAATTCAGCCGCTACAGTGTGCTTTGCAGGCAGCTAACAGCTACCGGCAGCCGACGTGATTGGCTGGCTGGCGGCTGGCGTGTGAAGCGGCGCTTGCACGACAACGCTCGGGCCCTACGGCGATTCGGGCGCTGCAGTGACTACAGGCAACTGTGCCGCTGCGCCACAGGCAACCCAAGTTACTGGCTCGGAACAATCTTCCGGCCCTACAGTGACTCAGGCCCCGCAATGACACGGGCAACTGTGACGTTGAACCACGGGGAGCCGAAGTTACAGCTTACCAGTAGTAAACAAATTATCAGGTTTTCTTTCTTCTTCACCTTGCAGCCTGCTCGATGCACAAGGCGTCGCTTTGCAGACTGTTCAAGAGCATACAACGCATTGGCGGTCGCAACTGCTGCACTTTGCATGAAGAGGTTCAGCAAGTGGCCCCAGCAAAGGATGTGTACAGAGAAAAAGAGAGAGACAGAGAGAGAGAGAGAGAGAAAGAGAGAAAGAAAGAGACAGAGAGACAGAGACAGAGAGACAGAGAGACAGAGCCAGGAGACAGAGAGACAGAGAGACAGAGAGACAGAGAGAGAGACAGAGAGAGAGAGAGAGAGAGAGAAAGAGAGAAAGAGAGAAAGAGAGAAAGAGAAAAGAGAGAAAGAGATGGAGAGAGAGAAGACATTCCCGGCAAAGCAATGGGCACTCCGTCTTCCAAAAGAGGTTAGGTGCAAGCGGAGCACGGAGCTTCGAAAACGTCATGGGCGCGTGCATGCCAGGCAGGCAGAGGCAGGCATTGCTTCAACTGGGAATGGAATCACGACGTCCGCCCGAACTTACAAAAACTTCTGGGCCGAAAAGGATCGAAACCCAGTCGCTGGTACTGTTAGATTGCCGTGGCAACTTGACTGAGGATGTCTGGAGCAAGCTTCCTCCCTCCAAAACATTCCGACGACAGTCCTGTCAGCACACAACTGCTAGACGGTTTCTCGCGCTTCCAAGATCCTCTGGCGTTGTCGACCATGCAAGTCCTCTGTCGGTCCGGCAAGCCTAGACATGATTTTGTCATGATAGTCATGATGCACTTTAAGGGATTCTACGGCCTCTCTCTTATATCCATGTTTCAAAACTGCGCTATGTTCCAGTGTAGTCTCCGGCTGTTTCGTTCATGGGGTAAGTCCTTCTCCCCGGTTCCGGCCGGAACTCGCTCCAAAACGCGGCCTAGAAGGCTCAGAGCTGGCTTTTAAAACGCCCGAAAGTGCGCGCAAAATCCATGCAAAATCTTTTGGGCCATGGTGCGGCCTGGTGGGGTCGGAGTTTGCCAGCTCGGCCTCGCTAGATTCCGCATGGCACTGTGCCGCGGGCTCGGTCGGTTTCATTTGTTTCTTGCTTCTCCGCCTGGACTCGGTGAAGACTGCGCGAAGACTGCGGCAGCGACCGAGTCTCTTGACGCAGGCACTCTAAATTCGCACAAAATCTTTTGGACCATAGTGCTGTCTGGCGGGTCCAGAGCATCGACAAGCATCCAGAGCATCGGCGAACATCCAGAGTATCGGCGAACATCCAAAGCAGTGCCGGACATCCAGATCATCCGCGAACATCGGCGAGCATCCAGAGTATCGGCGAACATCAGAGCATCGGCGAGCACCCAGAGTATCCTCGAACACCCAGAGCATCGGCGAGCATCCAGAGCATCCAGAGAAGCAAGAGCATCAAAACGAGCATCAAGAGTATCCAGGTTAAGGACTACTGGGGTTTCTGGGAAGGTCTAAACCTTTGACTGTCTAAGCCGATCCTCGGCAAGTCAACAAGACTGTCGAAAGAGTTGCACGCGCTTCANGCTTCAAACACAAGACTAGGGAAGCGCTTCGGACCTCGAGACTCAATGGTGCTACACAAGCCTTTTGACCACGCAGCTCCAGCTCTCTCATGTAGCAAGTTCTTTCGGAAAGAGATCGCGCAAAGATGCTCCCAGGAATGCACGAATTTCGCTCGGCTTGTTCGCTGCGCCTTTGCTCTGCGGCCCTTTCCTTGCATCCACACACAGTCTACATCATAGTCTACGTCGTGGTGGGCATCTCGGTCGGGGTAGATGTCCCCAGCCTTCTGTTGGAAACCTCGGACTTGCAGCACACTGAGTTTCCTTCTGTGATAAAGGAGGATCCTCAAGTGTTGAGCATAGTGGATTCAGGACTGCCACGAAGGGTCGGAGGAATGTCTTGCCCTGCCCACCACTAGTGCTTCGCCAAGCGCTGAGACTTCGGAGGGTACATCCCAGAAATAGCATTCTTTGATTTTTGGCTTAGGTGGAAGGCCAAGCAGAACATGTCCCGGGTGACCACGGGTCATTGTTTCCAAGCAGCGGAATGCCACGGCCAATCCGCAAACTCCAGCTGACTCAGATACGAGCACGTCTGCGCAGCATGGCAAAGAATCCACTTCACGTCGACCCGGTCCGAAGTCGCGGTGAGGCAATCAAAGGCACGTATAGCAAAACCACTCTGTCTTCTTCCATCCAGAAACTCTCGCACGAAGCTTTCTACGAGGCCTGGAGTCTTCTTGGGCTTCTTGAGCTGTGGAACCTGGCTTGGAAGTACAATGCTGCTTCCAACTGNACCACTCTGTCTTCTTCCATCCAGAAACTCTCGCACGAAGCTTTCTACGAGGCCTGGAGTCTTCTTGGGCTTCTTGAGCTGTGGAACCTGGCTTGGAAGTACAATGCTGCTTCCAACTGCGGAGAAAAGGCAGGAATACCTGAACAAAAGCACATTTCCTGCAGACAGTGCCCTGCATTCAGGGATGCGACGCTGTTGTGTTACATTTGCTGACCGAGGCAAGCCTGTTACTATCACATCCCTTGGTGAGTAAGGGTACTTGCCTCCTGTGTATTCTTCAATTTGAGATCCATCAAGCGGCTCGTGTGTAGTAAAGACGGGGTATCTGTTTGCTCGACGTAGGAAGAGACTCCGGAGAAACGATGCCACTTTCGTTGTCTGTTGTTCCTTTTGGCACCAGGAGGTTGAGCTCGTCAATCATCAGTACGATGACGCGGTCTTGTCGTTCGAGATGCTCTTTTAATGTGTCCTCGTTTCAAGAAACGCTCTGGGTGTCAGCAGAAATAGATGGCTGCAGCAAAGTGCCTCCGATGACAACTTATGAAGATTGGAAGGTAGCTGGGCTTTGTTCACCAGTTCGAACAGATACGCCAAGAAAGTGGTCTTGCATGCACCGTGACAGCATGAGCGGTGCCATGCGGTCAGTAAGGCTGTCTGACTTGAGCGCAAAGGTTCGAATGAGTTTCACACATTCCTTGCCGCAGATCTCTAATCCCACCATCCAGTCCTCAATCGTCACGTTCGGCCCACCAATGTTTGCCAAAGCCTGCAAGTCACCAAGCCTTTCCCGCTCACCGTTTTGATCGCCTGGAACAAGCGACACTGTGCTCATGCCACTGAAGAAAAATCGCACTGCTTGAAAGAACACCCAGTCTCCAGAGCGTTGATGGAATCGGCCAGCGCTGGTTGCACGCGCAAACTTGAGATGCCAACAAACGGAGACAACAAACTACGGCCTGCTTGGCCACGACCGTCGGGCTCGCCGTGTCCGANCTCCAGAGCGTTGATGGAATCGGCCAGCGCTGGTTGCACGCGCAAACTTGAGATGCCAACAAACGGAGACAACAAACTACGGCCTGCTTGGCCACGACCGTCGGGCTCGCCGTGTCCGACCCCGACAAATCAAAACAGAACAGGGCCCCATCAGCTCGATGACTCGCCGGATGTGCCAGGTGATCCGCCCGATGATCCGACGACCCATTGCAAACCAAGGAAACCGCCGGACGAGCCACGTTACGGTTGAGGCTGGAAGGCGCATTTCGAGATGCAAACCCAGTCATCACACAAGCTACAGAGAAGTGTTAGCCAGTTGGAGCATGGACCCAGCGTAAAGAGTGTCAGACAAGGAGGCGGAGGCGTATGAGATGAGCGAAGCAGAACCACATCAACCTGAAGCATTCTTCTGGGATGAAAAACACTGATCAGACCAGCTGGACATGAGCAATTCAAAGGGCCGGAGTATCAATTGCACCGCAAAGCATCAAGCCGGCCGCCTATGATCATGACACAAGCTGTGGACGAACGTCAGCTGAGCACGGGATGCCCCAAACAGGCAGTGGATGAGCATCCCATGAGTCACGGAGCTCACGAACGGTCCTTGCTGTGCTTGCTGGAGCAGTCTGGTCGCTCGGCTCCACATGCTTGCGGTGTCTGGAGCACNTGCCCCAAACAGGCAGTGGATGAGCATCCCATGAGTCACGGAGCTCACGAACGGTCCTTGCTGTGCTTGCTGGAGCAGTCTGGTCGCTCGGCTCCACATGCTTGCGGTGTCTGGAGCACAAAATGTTTGGGGACCCCTGCTAAAACGAACGGCTGTAGATGTTATCTCGCTTTTCTTTTGGGGTGCGCATGCTTAGCAAAAACTGTGCTTGAGAGCGTCCGAAAGAATCTCTTTTAGTGTCTCCCAACGAACAGGGCCTAGTGACTAGTGCATAACATCTGGATACAAGCCGGTACTAGTGAAAACAACACTGACATGATTGACTGCTGACATAACACAATCTGTGCAATAACGCATGAAGTTTACAGCTGGACTGGGGCGTGGGAAGAAACACCGAGCACCTGACGTAGAAGCGCGTCGGAATGTCACTGGGGTCAATAAGACCTGGCATCGAATGCAGATTTAGTGCGTCAGGCACAGGGCACATAGCAAATTGCCGTTTGGGTCAGCGTATTGCTGCATGCCTCAACCACATGTTCAGCATCCTTTTATCCTGCAAGGAATTACGGAACAAGTGACAAATGTAGACATGAGACACAACAAACTCAAGCATCCTTTTGTCACAGAAGGCGCAGCACATCCAGTTGCGCGATGATGCTTTTGCAACTCATGAGACTGTATCTGCGTTCGCGCTGGCGTTTTGCCCACGAAGTACCTGCCTTAAACGGCTGAGCACCATCTTTCTCGGGACATATTTGGAGAAGCACGTTTGGCATGTCCGGAAGGGTATCTCGGGCTTCGTTCTTCTTCGGCTTTCTAGCCTTGTCTTGGCTTGTGTTGTTCAGGTCCTTTGCAGTTTTCTTGGCTCCATACCGACACTGGGCTGCAATGTACTCACACGTGCCACACTTCACCCNCCCGCTTCACGGGAATCAACAAGTCATGGTGAGCATTCCGAAACGGAACATTGCACATAATAGCATGTCCAGCAGCGTCTGAGACACTGGCTTCACTCTGTGGGTACGATACCCCATCCTTCCAGCAAACCTCAAATGGTTCCAAGACCATTTTCAAATGTGCGTTGTCTGTCGGATAGATCTCCAGGAAGGGAGCCCAGGTGTTGTTGGCGGTCCAGTTGCGTTGCATGCAATAAAGGTGGAACCGTGCCGCTAGGGAATGTGCAACCAGCTCTTCCCACGGCTTTCCCCTCGCAACGTTCCCCCGATTGTTTGACGCAACCAGCTGCAATGAGTCTGGCAGGAGACGATCCAGACGGATGTTCA